>VYXF01006545.1:16314-51022 GCA_013397295.1 Polioptila caerulea | reverse complement strand
TCTACTCAAAAATAAGCTTGTTTTATGTCTTTTCATGTTGTGGCTTGCATTTTTTTATTCTGTTAGTCTATTGTTAATGGTTTTAATGTAGATGGTTTATTCTGGTGTTCCCCCATGTTTGCCCCCAAGTTAGTTTATCCCTGAAAATTGTAATCTCCCCTAAGCGAACCTTTAAGGTAATCCCCTCCCTTTGTTCTAGTCCTTTCTCTATCAATCATTGTTACCCTGCTCCTTGTTCTGGCTCCTTCCACTGTCACTCCTGCCTTGAGCCAATCCTTCTTCCCCCTGGGCATTCCTTGGCAGCTCCCTATCTTTGATGCCCTATTTGGGCATCCTGCCAGTCTTCTGTAATTGGCCTCAGGCCAATTACTTGATCCTCCTCACCCCTCCCCTGATGCTTCCTCATTGGTTTATGATTTGTACTCACCCTTAAAGTTACAACAGTTTCTAAACCCAACAGTTTGCACAACTGTGCTTGGAGCTCTTGGTTCCTGACCCCTTCAAACTTAACTTCCTGTTGGAACCTCAGCAACAAAGAGCCTCCTCCCTCTCCTTTCCCAGCCCCTGACTGTGGTGAGAAACCTTCCACTGTAGAGCGAGCAGCTCTAAAGACTCAGCTGTCGGCAGAAACCCCACGCCGCAGTTGTTCCCCACACCTGGCCCAGCGTTGGCGTTCTCTGAGCTAGCCTAAGCCTTGATGGCTGCGTCATTTTCCTATGCCCTTCTCTGAAGCTGTGTGCAGACACATAAACCCTGGATGTGGGCTCTTTGAGACCATGTCTCTGCTCACAGGATCGACAAATATACCACTTCCCTGAAGAGATTGTTCCAAGGGTCTACTGTTCTCATTTTGCACTGGCTCCTGGTGTTGAACCAGTATGGAACACCAACTGCTTCTGAAGGAGTTGTCATCCCTCCTCAACAAAGCTGTGCTTTTCTTCTCCATATGACATAGAGGAAAATAGAGTTAATATTGTAGATGTTTTTCAGATGTCTTTGAGGCTTAGAGACAATGCTGTGGTCACTTCTTTGATGTTTGTCTGCAAATGGAAATTTTATCAGTATATTGCAATCTGTTGATTTGTGCTACCATGGGAAAACTGGCACAGTTTAGAATTGTTAGACTGTGATTTGGTCACAAAGAAATTAGTACTTCAGGTGCAGGATGAAAAATACTGTTATGCAGACTATACAAAGTGTAAATACTGTAATATGATGCCTTTAGATATTTGTTAAAATGTGGCTTTGTTCTGGAGATGTTTGTAATGGACCAAGCGTTGCCTTTATTACTGCAGCAAACATAAAATGTGAAGCCTAAATAGTGTCCTCTGCCAGGTCAGTAGATATGTGGTCATATGGTTACCCCCACCTTCTTCATTTTAGAAGTGAAAGGTGTTCTGCTGGAGCTCAGGCCAGTAATAATAATAGGCTTTGATAAAAGAGAGCTCAAAACTTTACTGTGTTGACTTTCCCAGGATGTCTAGACTTGAGTTGGAATAACTTCTTTAGTACCCTTATGATGCAGAAATCGTGGCGTGTTTATCTTTGTCTAGAGACAAGTATATTCTGAAACCTAGACTTGTTTTCCTCTATCTAGCCAGTTGCCAGCTGGGTTGATTTTTGTTTAGCCTTTCTTTCTGAGTTAAAAGCACAACATTTAAAATCGTTTCACTACTTTATCCTGAGTTTTCACTGCCCAGTTTGGGAAAGCAGTCTAATAATGCTGTTCTAGTCAAGTCCAACCAGATTTTAGGACGGATTTTGAAGTGTGTTCTGGAGGTGAAAGTCTTCTGCTGATCGCACAGAAAGCTTAGGGTCATCTCTCTCTGAGTTTATGGAAGGCTTTTCCCCAAGAAATATTAGTTACTTATGTTATTGCAACACTCATCATAAAGGAACTAAGCTAATAGCAAAGGAAACATGCTTAGCTATGAAGAAAACTTGGTATTTCAAGCTGTATAAGGATTTCAAAGTTAATACATCTCTAACTGAATATCACTTTAAAAATGTCACTTCTGAAAGCAAAGTAGCTGTTTTGGTGTTTGGCTGCTGCTCTAGGATACCTAGGTTCATATGTATGGTTCAAGGATGAAGGTGAGATGTGCTTGGCTCAGGAAAGGGAGTCGCTGTTGGAATGTTTGAATATCTCCTTTGTCAGGCTGAAAAGGAGAATCAATACAGAGCAGAAAACACAATAGAGAATTAAGTAGAAAATCCTTTGTATAACATCCCATTTTCCCTGCTGTATTTAAGTGCAGTGGGGGAGCTGGGCTATAGCTGAACTCTCTATGCTGAAGATTGAGTGGTAACCTGAACACTCTCTGCAATGGTTGATTAAAATAGTTGAACAAATACAACCATTGAAGAAGTTTTAGGCTGACCAAAGTACAAAATAGGGAAAGGAAATAAAATAAAAATTTGTGGCCAAATGACTGTAGAAAATTCTCAGTGCTGATTTATCAAAAGTAAGACGAATAATTCTTAACGAGAAAATATATATCAGTGGAAATAATCTTTTTTTGCAATGACAGACTGACTTACAGGTTTTTCAATCTTGTTCTCTCTGACAAGTGATTCAGAAAAAATTGCTTACAGAATATCTTCAAGAATGAGCAACAGCTGCACTTGCAAGATATTTTTTTACCACTAGCACTTAAAGGTTGGGGCCTGATACTCTGACTGTATTGATATTTGTGATCAAATTTCCACTGGTTTCAGTGGTGCAAAATACTAAAACCCAAGCAGGCCCCAATAGCACCCTGCAGAAGATGACTGCCTAGTTTTTTGGATCATCCACGAGGCCCGAGGGTGCTCTTTAGAGTCACACCAAGGTGCTGAAGCCAACCTTCAGGCTTTGTGAGCTGGGTTTCAGGCACACACCCCCATGTACAATGGGAAATAATGTCGGTTACACTAAATACGGTTCCACCCCTGCTGTTTAGCCCTTTGTAATCTGTCTCTCTGTTTTAGCAAGAGAGGTCAGAATGAAAATGTTCGTGGTAAATTAGTCAAAATGGCTGGCACACGAAAAACTCGGGAGAGGCATTGGCAATGTGTAGCCTACAGATTACTGCCTTAAATTTCATTCTCTGAGCTCCCATCATTCAGAGAAACGTGTTTTGTTTTTTTTTAAAATAAAACCCACCCTTGATGATTCAGTAACTTGATCAGACAAGTAAAAATTTCGCAGTCAATAATTACTGATGCTTGAGTCAAACTTGCCAGTGAATTTCACATTGTCATTTTTAATCTTCCCCTCAAGACGACTTGTAAATTTTACCTCCTGAAGAAGGTTGATTTTGTCCTGATATTTCACAGTAAACTTATGAGGAAATAAATAAAGGGCAGTTCCATATCCTTTTTCAGAAAAAAACCTCTCTTTCTTAATCAAATAATGTTTCCCTGGGTTGAGATAGAGAAAGATAGAAAGCACTTTATCTTCATATTTCGGAAATTCCTTTTTATTCAGACTTGAAGGATTTTCTCTGTATCTCTTATCTGATAAGGAGATTACCAAAATCCCATATAGAGAGTCTGAGCCATCTGCACCACCAGCAGAGGTTCTGTAACATCTCTTTATCTGGAGGTGGTCACCTTTAAACTAAATAACATGAAAAATAGCTGTTAACCATAACATCAGATGGATTTTGGAGCCTTTCTTTTCTGGTATGCTACTTCCAATGTGCTGAGGCCAGAGTGTTTGACTACGATTTTTAGTTCAATTTTGATTTCCCTGTTCTTTACTATGCATGGTTTTTGTGTTTTCTATGCACCAGGGCTATTTTCTCTTCCTCTTTTTAATTTTTTTTTCCTTTCTTTCAGTTTTAATTTTTTTATTCATTTCAGTGTGCAATGATAATGTCATACATAATCCACTAGAGTTTAGCCACCTTTCTATCTAATGGTGCACCTTCATCTATCCTGAATTTTAGGTGAATATTTTGTTAGAGGAATTCTTCAATTACTGGGAGTATTGTGTCAGATATAGATATAGACAAAGTCTGATATAGACTGATGTCCCCAGAGCTAAATACAGATTTTACTGAAGTAATGTACAATAGTTAAAGCTCTTAAAAAGCCTCAGGATTTTCAGACACCAAAACCGTAAGCACAGTCATGCTCTGCGGTTTCCAAAATGTAAGACTTTTATTCTAAGACTTCATATCTGTTCAGATGAAGCGCAGTCTGACCCTTCTTAAGTGGAACCTGACTCGACTTAAGTGGAAAGATTCCTGTGGTGCTCTATTTTCACTCTTGGGGGGCACATTTATTGCTTATTTTGCAAATCACTTGGGCATGGGCTTAAGAAAATTAAGCTGTGAGCTCCAGGATATAAAGGTGACCATGCTCTTTCAGAAACAAAGCTTTATCTTTGATTTTGCAGAATGAGCATTAATGGAAATCTCTTTGCTCCCAGACTGCCATCAGCTGAATGAGCAGTCATTTGTGGTGGTTAAGAGCTGTCCTGATATGTCTAGAGGTTATGTGAAGCTGTACTTTTTGGTTTTGGGAGGTAAATGGGGGAAAGGAACAAGATTTTTGCCCTTAAACTGTTTAAATAGACCTGTAAGGCTGTAAAAAATTATCAGGGAAAGGCTTTCCAGTATTTTTCTGTGAATTGCTCTAACAAAATGAGTATTTCTGGAAAAATGATATGAAGCAATATTTTTCTTGGCATTCAACCAGAGCGGCTTATATTGGTCATTCTCACCTTTGCCACCTGTTCCCTTTGGTCATGCTAAACTACAGTATAATGTCTGTCCCACCCATGGACAGAAAATTCACCTGGTAATATTATGTTCAGAACAAAAAATAAAAATCTCTAAAGGAAATGCCATCAAAAGGCTGTAGAGTGAACAAAAAAATGTTCAGTGAAATACTGAAGACAAAGGACGAAAAATCTGGCACATTGCCATGCATGATGAGTTTAGGATTTCCACCTACAATTTATTTAATTATCAGTGCCAGCTTCACAAAATGCTGCCATCAGAAAGTGAATAGATTGCAGGTGTGTTGAACTGAGTAGGTTTAAAATGTTGTGACTGCCTTAATGGCTACATATCCTGTAAAATGCATTCGTTTTCAAGAGTGTGATTATGGTTTGCTTTTTATGTGCCATTATGTCTAATTTGTTTTATGCTCCAACAGAGAAAGTTATTTTCCTCTTTCCAATTTATATGACAAACACAGAAGAATAATCAACTGAAAAATATATTCATTTAATATGATCATACTCAGCTTCACTGTTCAAGTACAAACCACTCCTGAACTACATTACCAACAAATAAATATTTTAAACATATGCAGTTCCTCATTATCTAAGGACCGATTTTTAAAAGCAGCTATTCTTGTAACTAAAGAATCGAAAATCATAATTTTTAAGAAACATAAAATAAGGTCACAGGGACTTTGGATAACTCTTAGGAATGGATCTGTTTCACTGTTTAGACAGGATTTTTGTTAAAAACACACAAAAACCCCTGTCTGAATGTTTCTGTAGTAACTATCAGCACACTAATGTTTCTTATAACTCTGGAAGAGAATTTTCAAATAGTTTTGTAAAACTCATAACATTTCAAGAATTATTAATAAAATTATTTTTACAGATTAAATATTTCTCATTTTCATAAAATGATGATATAAATAGGTAAATAACAAAAAAGTTTTTATTTGTTATTAGTTCAAAAAGCTGCCACAATTTTAAAGCAGAGTCAATAAATCCATGCATAATTTCAGTAGTTGTGGTTCGGAACCCAAACTTTTTTCTTTTTCTTTTTTGTCGTTGCTGAACGTGACCTTTATTTATCTCTTTATTATGATAGTTGCATAGCAATGATACAGTGATCAGTCTGAGGTAATGATAGAATTACTGATGACCTTTGTGAATGTACTTTTTTTTGAAGATGCTACATTTGATACATTTGAGAAGCTGCTTTATTCTGCCTTTAGTAACCCCCAAAATCAATTATTTAGTATTTAAAATTGATACAGTCTAATCTCAGTGAATGCAGAAAGATCTCTCAGCTTTAGTATAAAAGATTTCCACAGTTTGCCACTTTTCAAATGTCTGCTTTTGGACTGTGAAAGGAAGAAATAAGCTGTCAGGGAAAGAAACAAAACAATATCCACAATAAGAAGTGCGTTGAGTACAGTGGAAAAAATAGAGTTAGAAAGAAAAAGAAGTACATAATTGATCCGTGAAACGGTAATTTTAAACCAAAGAGATTTGTGTTCTGCTCACAGCAACACATGATGATGTACCAAGATGCCATTCCATTTTGGGCCGGTTCTGTTTCATTCTCAATGATCTGAATGAGAGGATGGAGCGCACCCTCAGTCACTTTGCAGAGGACAAAGTTTGGTCGCAATGCTGCTCTGCTGGAGGGCAGGAAGGCTCTGCAGAGGGATCTGGGCAGGCTGGATCGATGGGTCAAGGGTAAAGGAGTGAGGTTCACCAAGATCAAGGCTGGTCCTGCACTTGGGTCACAACACCAAGCAGTGCTGTAGGTTGGGGGAAGGGTGTCTGGAAAGTGGCCTGGTGGAAAAGGATCTGGGGTAGCTGGTCAACAATGCCTGAACGTGAGCCAGAAGTGTGCCCAGATGGCCAAGAAGGACAATGGCATCCTGGCCTGTATCAGCAATTGTGTGGCCAGCTGGACCAGGACACTGATTTCTCCCCTATATTTGGCAGTGGTGAGACAGAACCTTGAGTTCTGTGTCCAATTCTGGGCCCCTCACAACAAGAAACACATTTAGGTGCTGGAGCAAGTCCAGAGAAAGGCAAAGGAGCTGGTGAAGGGCCTAGAGAATAAGGCATATGATGAGTAGCTGAAGTAGCTGTGATTGTTTCACCTGGAGAAAAAGAGGCTCAGGGGTAAGCTTATCACTCTCTNTGGAAAGTGGCCTGGTGGAAAAGGATCTGGGGTAGCTGGTCAACAATGCCTGAACGTGAGCCAGAAGTGTGCCCAGATTGCCAAGAAGGACAATGGCATCCTGGCCTGTATCAGCAATTGTGTGGCCAGCTGGACCAGGACACTGATTTCTCCCCTATATTTGGCAGTGGTGAGACAGAACCTTGAGTTCTGTGTCCAATTCTGGGCCCCTCACAACAAGAAACACATTTAGGTGCTGGAGCAAGTCCAGAGAAAGGCAAAGGAGCTGGTGAAGGGCCTAGAGAATAAGGCATATGATGAGTAGCTGAAGTAGCTGTGATTGTTTCACCTGGAGAAAAAGAGGCTCAGGGGTAAGCTTATCACTCTCTACAAGTGCCTGAAAGGAGGTTGAAATCAGGTGAGGGTTGGTATCTTCTCCCAGGCAACCAATGACAGAGGGAGAGGACATGGACTCAAGCTACACTAAAGGAGTTTTTGTTTGGATATTAGAAAAAATTTCTTCACTGAAAGTATGGTCAGGCACTGGAATACGTTATCTTGGGAACCGTTGGAATTGCCATTCCTGGAAGCATTCAAAATAAATTAAGAGTGGCACTCAGTGGACTTGGCAGTGTGGGACCTGATGATCCCAGGGGTCTCTTCCAATGGGAAAGGAGTCTATGATTCTAAGATGACATTTATCTTGCAATAAAAGTACTGGGGTTTTGAAAAGGATAAGTGAGTAGGCTTGTAGTCCTGTTCAAGCTTGGTCAGTGGCCACTGGAACTGACATGAGAAAGTAAAACAGGAAGAAACTGTTATAAGAGGCAGATAGGGGAAACATCTATACAAACAAGTGAACAATCAACAGGAAGAAAATGCCTTTTAAGTCCACCTGATGTAAACTGCTCTCAGATTATTTCTCACTTAATTTTTCAAGCATCAACATTAAATTTAGACAGATGACAATAACTTATTCCTTGATGATGGAGATATGCAACTTATTTGGATAGAGGTATATTTCTTTTTTCACAATGGGAACTGTGGCATTAGTTTCAAGCCCTTAATTCCAACATCTTCCACACATCATAAATCTGTACAGGATACAAACCATAGTTCATTTAAACTTGTATTATCCCTCTACACTTCTGTTTATAAGCAAAACTTCTAATTCTGTGTTCTAAACTCTGAAGTCAAAATTCCACTTAAAATATAGAAATCCATAGTACTACATTTGTTTTTAGTGAAATAAATTATTCTTCCTAGGTCTTTCATCTTGTCATATTTCATGCAATTGTTATTTTTTTCCTTTATCAGCAGTCACTCAGTAACCTTTGTCCCGCCAATTGTTTAGGCAGTAGAGGAGCAACACATGCTAGATTCACATGTTTACCATGAACAACCTTTCATTTTGTGCAAATGGCCTGCCCTAAAACCCCTTGAGCAAAAAGCTTAAGCAGAAATAGCATATGTCATTCAGTATAACCAGCTGGCATCTTTACGTCCTCCACATTTCTCTAGGAACTAGGTTTATGGGATTCGTAGTGACCAGTCTGAGGAGCAAGCCAGGAGTCATCTCTGTGCATGTCTGCTCATCTTGGTCCTTGAATTACTTTGCCTCTACAAGTTTTAGTGGGAGGTATTTCATTGTACTCTCCTTATACCATTATGAGAAAAATAAAAACAGTTGCTTTCATCACATTTTTCTCACATCTATGGACACTGGTCAAGTTTTATCAATTTTGGAAGTACTTCTCAGGTGTTATTCATTTTACAAAATCCTTTTTTTTTTTTTGTGCTGGGTACTGGGTCAGCACATTTGTGTACCCGGAAATGAAGTCAGCACTCTACAGCTTTTGTTCCCTCTTCTCAGTCAGCCTTCCCACTGTCTTTTGTTGGAGAAGTGACAGTGAAGGTATCTGAACTTTACACAGTGTCTGGCAGGTCAACTGTGCAAAAAACCATTTCCCTCATGCCAAAATAAAAAAAATCTTCCTTTTTGTTTCTGTTGGCTAACTATTCTGAGTGATCCTAATGACATGTATAATCTCCAGTTTTGCATCTAAAAAGGGAAGGGGAATTATGCCACCTTCATCAGTATGCAAAGAACCAAAGGCTTCCACACATCTGACTCATATGCATGGGGGAATGTGAAGAAAGGGAAAATGGGAAAAAGCCCAAAGAAGATGGATGAACAATATGTATTCTGTGACTAGAAATACCTGTTTGATTTTTCCATTCCTCTGTAGAAGTAATCTTTCATTCAATTTGATGTATTTTGATATTCTTGTGGAGGTACACCAATGGAATTAAACTTCGTTTGAATATTTTTATAGCAACTTTTTTGTTGCCCAAGATTGCAATAAGTTCAAAATTAGACACTACAGTGAATTTCTTCTCATTAGCTTACTTTTAAAATTTTTTTCAAGAAGACTTAGAAATTGTAACATTCTTATTAAAGTATTCTAATTAAAGATAGAAAAATGTTAATATTGTGATATTCCTTGAATGCCAGAACAAAATTATAAAAGGTTTTTCTTTAACCTGAAATTAAAGCATCTTTTGACACGTCTAGAAAATCTGAACCTTTTTACAGTAATTAGAGATAACAATAAGAAATGGCTGAAGGGAGGGAGTTCCCCTCTAAATTAAAAGAATGCATTATTTGCACTCTGTGAGAAACTAGATAACAAATATATGCTTTAAAGATAATTGGATTCTACTGAGGACATAAAAGGTCACGTATGAATATATTCAGAATATATTTCTATACTACTAATGAAATGAAGTCTCCTAAATACATATTTGGTACGTTCTATGAGGGCAGCCTTCGATCTTGCAATGTCCAGGAGACCAATAGAAAATGATTCAGTTAAATGGGACATGAATAAGACTGTCTCTTAAAGAGACGTATAAGATGGCATATTAATTTAGCAGGGTGATACAGCAATAGATTTAAATCAGGGTACAAGTACAAAGTATGCCTAGAAATGAGTAGCAATTGTGATATCATGAAACAAGATTTCCATTACAGTCTGTGTAATATGCTCACAGGAAGATGTTCACACTCTTTTGGCAAACTCATAGACATACAGTTATACACTGGGTTGGTACACTCAGCTGATAATAACCAGTTGATTCTTTCAGCAGATACAAATGGCTGATATGCTTAGCAAACAAAGTTTCCTTAAAAGAATCCCAAGCTAATACTTTAATTCCAGAGTACTGAAGGAACTAGTGGATGTTATAATGGGACACTGATAAGGTCACTTGCTACTGATAAGGTCACACCTTGAGTTCTGTGTCCAGTTCTGGGCCCTTCACTACAAGAAGGACATCAAGGTGCTGGAGCAAGTCCAGAGAAGGATGACGGAGATGGTGAAGGGTCCAGAGAATAAATCCTATGAGAAGCAGCTGAGAGAGCTGGGGTGCTTTAGCCTGGAGAAAAGGAGGCTCAAGGGAGACCTAAACATTCTCTACAACTACCTGGAAGGAGGCTGTAGCCAGGTGGGGGTCAGTCCCTACTCCCAGGGAAGCAGTTACAGAGGGAGAGGACATGGCCTCAAGCTGTGCCAGGAGAAGTATGGAGGAGGCTAGCAGCTGGACTGTGAGCGAAATAACTGAGCTAACAGAAGAAGAAATTGATAAGATTCATGTTTATCTGTGAAAGGAAGATGACAAGGTCATTAGCATGGGAACCAATAAGCTAGAGACAAAGGATATTGGTAGTTAGAGAAGCGGAATAAATATGTGCCCTAAGAAATTTTTGTAAACGCTTGCCAAGTATGTTGACATTAACTGCTTTATACCAATGAATGCAATCAGCTGTTGTGTAATAACTGATAAATTAAGTATATTAAGAATATTAAGTATATGCTTTGTTTGAGACAGTATAAAAAAGAGAACACATAGCAATAAAATGAAAAAAGAAGCTTTTAATACATTGTTCAGTGTGTCAGGTCCATCTTGACAATGACAGAGAAGTTCAGGCTGGAGAGCAGGAAGAATTTCTTCACTGAGAGGGATGTCAGGCATTGAAACAGAGTGCCTGTAGATGTAGTGGAGTCACCATCTCTGGAAGCGTTCAAAAGATGACTGGATGTGGCACTCAATGTTATGGTTTAGTTGTTGTGCTGGTGATTTTTAAGAGTTAGACTTATTCATCTGTGTGCTTTTTTCCAGCCTTAGTGATTCCAGGATTTTTATCACATGTCTTGATCATCTACGAAAGTTCTTGGGAGTCTGGGGAGGTCTCTGCTGACTGTGAGCTACCAAAGTTATTGCAATTCACAAAATGATCATAAGGGAAGACCCAAAGAACTACAGACCTGTGGGTCTAACCTCAATTCCTGAAAAATTAAGGGGAAGTTATTCTGGATACTATTGAAAGGTATCTAAAGAACAACGTAATCATCAGACACAGCCAACTCATGTTCAGAAAGGTAAAGTCCTATTTAACTAAAATTTGATATCCTATGATAAGGTCACCCATCTCATGGATGAAGGGACGGTGGTGGATGTAGTTTTTCTTGATTTTAATTAGGGTTTTGATGCATAACATCCTTCTGAACAAGTTGTTCACTTGTGGAATGAGCAGTTTCATGCAGCTGGGTGAAGACCAGGATGAAAGGCAGTGCTCAAAGGCTTGTAGTGAATGGGAGTGCCCTGGCTCATGATCAGCCAACAGCAGCGATCCTCTTAGCTCGATTCTAGGACCAGTTCTGTTCAATATATTTATCAACAATGTAGATGAAGGAATTGAATGTACCATAACCAAGATTGCTGTTGATACCAAACTGAGAGGTGCTCTTGACTCTCGGGGATTGAGAGGCATTGCAAAGGGATGTAGATAGTTTGAAGCATTGGACAATAATTAATGGTGCAAAATTTATCAAGTGGAAGTGTCTTATTCTGTACCTGTGACAGAGTGACTAAGGACACAGGTACAAACTGGGAGAGGAGTGGCTGGAGACCAGCCCTGCAGAGCAGGATCTTTTGTTGTTGGTCAGTGGCAGGCTCACTGTGAGCCAACAGTGTGTCCCAGCAGCTGAGAGGGCAAACTGCATCCTGGGGACATCAAAGACAACACAGCCAGACAGTCAGAAGAGGTGGTGATCCTTGGACAATGCCCTTAATAACAGACTTTAACCTGGTCAGTCCTGAATTGGTCAGGCAATGGACTAGATGATTGTCATATGTCTCTCTTAGTTGAAGGGAGAGAGTTCTATTCTATTCTATTCTATTCTATTCTATTCTATTCTATTCTATTCTATTCTATTCTATTCTATTCTATTCTATTCTATTCTATTCTATTCTATTCTATTCTATTCTATTCTATTCTATTCTATTCTATTCTATTCTATTCTATTCTATTCTATTCTATTCTATTCTATTCTATTCTATTCTATTCNCCTCCCTTTCCCAGTTGTCCATCACTTCTTGATCCACCTGCTAAAGTTGTCAATCCTGTGTTGAATCCACCCCTTGTTCTCAACTGTTCCCTTCCTAGATGTCAATCCTTCCCTGTGCCAGCCCCCTGCTTGTTCCTCTCCTTTGGAAATCTCCTAAATCTCGACACCCCATTGGTTTGTTTAAATTGTACCCCTCTCATGTATTCCTTTATTGGTTGCAGTTTTATAAACTGTGTTTTGTATTCCCCCCACTCCTTCATCTTGGTTGAAGAATTGTACCCTCTCCTTGTGCCTCCCCCATTTAAAAGGCAGCACACAGCGCTGCTCTTGGCCTTGTTTTCCCTGTCCCTCTCCTGGAATAAGTGTTCTGGAGGAACCATATGAGAGACTGCTCCCTGTTCTCTGCCCGATCCTTGGCGCGGATTCATCTGGTGTTGTTGAGAACAGCCTTGCTGCTGTGATCTAGAGCAGCCCTGCTCCACCACCACCCAGCCCAGCTCTGCTCTGGAGGGTGCCACTCTCGGCACTACCTGGGAAAGGGCTAGCTGCGGTTTTACTGGCAATCACGCCAAGTCTACTTTCCCCATTAGATTTTGTGGTGCTTCACTCTTACTTGACTTCATGGCTTAAGCAATGCCTCAGGGCCGGGGGGCAATATGCTGTTCTGCTATTCAAATTGCATTCATAAGGATCAACAGGAGAAATTATTACGTGTTCTGCGTGGGAGAGCTGACTCTTGTCAGTGAACCCACCTCCCACCTTACTGATATCATCTCTAGCACCAAGTGACCTTTACCTTTTAGCCCTTTGATTTCAGCTTTTGTTGGTCAGACCTACCACACAGCAGTCACCAATGGAAACAGAAAGGGACCAATGTAATGCTGTTTCCTTAAGAAAGGAAGAAAAAAGGACTAACATCATGGTTTTTGTACCAACTTTATTTCTCTCCATTTCCTCAACTCCTATTACTCATAACCTGGTCAGATTTTTGGAAAAGCTCTCTCACCTCTGTACTCACTAATCTTCAGTTTCCAGTCCTTCTCATTCTTTCTCTAGATTTCCTCGGAGACCAATTTCTTTGTATCTTCTTGTCTCAGTCTGCACTCTACAACCTTATACCTTCCCCTTCTTCCCTAAAATAAGGGTAAAAATCTTTATGTTCACTGCTTCTTGGCCTAGTTACATACATGTATATTTCATTACACATGTAATAAATGTTGCATTTCTTAGCTTGGACTCTGGTAGGTTTTGTAGGATACAGAACAAAACTCCATCAGATATAGAAACAACTCTCAATAAAAGATTAAACAACTATTTTCAACTTCTTACTTTTAAATTTTTAAACAACAGTCATTTTTTTGGCCACCACGAGAAGAAAATCTGAGAGCAATTTTAAAAAAGTTTTTCTTTTTTTTAATAAAATTCAGAAATTAAATTCACAAAGTTACATCACTGTCAATTGACTGTGAAGCGATAGCTTATGTTGCTCATGATTAACCTTTCATAAAAAATTTTAATTGCAATGTTGCTCATCAATAAAATATATTATTGCACTCATCAGTGACAGAAGTAGTAATTTACTGTCTGTTTTTGTGATACGGGATTTCAATATCAGGAACACTTATATTGTGCGACACAGCTGCATCACTGAAATTTACCCAGGAGAGTAAGTGAATCATCATAACTGCTTGTTGTCTGACAGCTGCCAGGCATTTCTTGCTATAGACTTCCACAATTTCAATGATATCATGAGCTCCAGACAGAGTAGGGGGCTTGAAGTAAGTTGCTTTTTGACAGACTTTCTTTCTTTCATAGATGATGTCCTAAAACCTCTCGATGTTCCCTGTATCAAATATTTTAGAGCTTAACACAGAAAGCAGAATTTAGGAAGTTGCCTCTGCTAATTTAAAGATCAATACATTTTTGTTC
Source organism: Polioptila caerulea (assembly GCA_013397295.1). Taxonomy (NCBI): domain Eukaryota; kingdom Metazoa; phylum Chordata; class Aves; order Passeriformes; family Certhiidae; genus Polioptila; species Polioptila caerulea. Next base: position 36,810 of record VYXF01006545.1, on the reverse strand, counting down.
GAAGCCAGATTTACACCAACGGAGACTTTAGCCTTGGCTTGTTGTTCATGGCTGCTTCAGGAGGAGGCTAATTAAAGATTAGCCTGTAAGGTGGTTTTCTGTAAGCATATATACTGTTTGTTTATTTTCATGTAAAGCTACAAGAGCTAAGCAAGAGAGATTTTATTTAGACAGAACAAAGGATCTGACACCCTAAATTGATAAACCTCTTATACAACCAATTCAGTTTTTCTAAATAGATTTTATGAAGGGAATAAAACCTGGTTAATTAACGAAATTAGTATATATATCAGATGAGAATAAATCCAAGTGCTTCTGAAAACATATTGTTGTTCACAAAGACATATGCATCCTGCTGACCACAGTAAATTGAAAATCCAAGCAAATGTGACTCATCCTTAACATTAAACAGTGCTTTTCAGGCTGCAATGTGAAATCAACAAAACCAAAAAGCAATAGAATTTTCTCTAAACTTACTAAAGAGTAAATTAGACAAGAATGATTCTAGTACAAGAAGACTTGGTGGTCCTTCTTTCAGAGTTATAAATCAAAGAACTTTAGAATTTTGAAGCAACGAGATTTTCATAGAAATTTGAAAATTTTCATAGCGTTTTTCTGACCTCTGAAAGACAGGACACCTTCTAGGCAAAGGTAACATTTTAACATGGTTTATTTTCTGGCTGTTTTATGGGCATCCAGCATCTCTGGACAAAATACTGATGGTCTGTGAAAACAATTGTGGGGCTACCACTGCCTTCTACAACACCAGGATTTTCATTATCTTTCTCAGTTTTGTGTTTATAAAAGGAATAATGACACCTACCATTATCAGAGCTGCCGGCATATCTTATCTTGACAAGACTAATTTATAACTGCTTTTGCAAACATTTCTAAAACCTGCATCTTTAAGCCTATAATATGAAAGGTCTGTGTGTGCCTTTCCCAACCACGTCTTATGTGGTCTGTGAAACTCAAACATGTTTAAGTCACTTTGAGCTCATATAGGCACTATTTTCTTGATATCTAATTTCACAATGTTCCCATAAAAAATATGTACCTTAAAAAAGGAGTGTAGTGTTTTCGCAACAGGATAAGATTGAATAAAACAAGATGAGTATTCATTAAATCATAACAAATCACACTGTAATTGAAGCAAAAGTGCTAAAACAAGATATGTACTTATACAGGGTGTACTCAGTAATTTCCTTAAGAAAAAGAGAACATGTAATTTTCTAAACTCCTTTTAGATGGAATTAACGGGCAGAGGGAAAAACTGGACTCCATATGCAGGTAAAAATGATAGGTGCACTCTCTGCTTTTATTTGTCCAGTTTTTAAAAAAATGTATTTTTTTCAAGTAGTATTAAGTGGGCTCTTCCAATGATGTTTCACATTGTTGTGAAGAAAAGAAGGGAATGAGAAGAAAAGAAGCCTTTAGATTAATAGGATCAGTGAAAGAAGGGAAAAAATGAACACTTACCTATGATCAAAAATCAGGCCCGTAGAAATGGCTTAAAAATAATAAAAGCATTTTATTAAAAATATTAAAATGAAATAAATACCACAATATCTACAAAAAAAATTTAAAGGACTAGTAGATATTTCACTGTTTGACTAGAATTCTCAAATTACTTTCTGATTACTATTAAGTCTGGTTTAAAATAAGCAGTTATCTATGCAGTTTGACTTTATTTTGGTGGTCTGTACATCTGTTCCATCTTAATTTTTAGCCTTGTTTTTCTGCCAAAAAATACTTTTTCATCCTACTTCTTTCAACCAGAAAGAAAAAAAGGAATCATTATCAAAAACCATATGTGCTATTAAAGGCAGATATAGAAAGTTCAGCAGTTTGTTGCTTCTTAGATTCCTTGTGGCTAACTTTATTTTTCTGATACTGATATGTAGTGTATATAAAAACATAAACAAGAGAATTCAATACAAATGCTCCAATACTAAGTGGGATTGAATGACTATTGGGAAATATTCCTATGACATTTTCAGTCTGGGAAAAAAATCTAACTGAAAGTGATATATAAAAGGGAGAATATTTAGGTTGCTTCACAGTTGAAGTAAAAGATGAAGAGAATATCAGCATTGCAGTTCACTGTTGCCTCACTGTTGCCTAGTTACTTTCTTAGCTGAGTTTTTTATGTAAATAAGTTGTGGGAGTTTAAGGATATTAAAAATATATTTCTCATTTAAACATTTAATGTACTTGTTTTAGGTGATCTCACAATATCTGATTTTCCCAGTTTGGCAAGTCTGGAAAAATCAAGCCTCTCTCTTCTATTAAGTAATCATGTAGTCCAATTATCTAATACCTGCTCTCTGGCTCACCACAGTTTAATAGCATGCAGTAAAAGCAGTAAAACTTTCTAGTTTTTATTCTTCCTTTTTTTTAATTNAGATGCTTCAAGTAAAATATTTGTACAGAAGTCTCTGCTATAAAATAAGTAAATCTAGTGAATTATGGCACTTAACTCTTGCTAACATTTCAACTTTAAAATTCTATAAGCTAGTATCAGCACCCTCATAATAAAAAGATACATGAAAGAACTTGCTAAAGCCTAAGTTACCCTGAAAGTCCTCAGAATTTCTGTATCTGAATCCAATGCTCTAGTGCATATCACACGGAGTTGCTTCTTCCTTAATAATTAGCCTCAACGTCTCTCTGCTGTTTTTATAATGAAGCTGTTGCATACATAAAACCCAGAAGACATCTATTTGTTTCTAAAGTACTCTTGGGAACAAGCCTGAATAAAGAAAAGTGAATCACATAACAGAGTAAGAAAAACAGTAAAGTTAGGGTATTTAAAAAAAAACCTAAAAAATTCTGTGGAACAGGTGTGTTTGTGATTCACAGTATCTTACTCCTTGTCTCTCTAGACTTTTTTTGTGTTTGAAAGACCTTGTGAACTTGCTTTCCCAAATGATGAGACTGTGCAGCAGCTGCTGCCCTTGACCAGATTCCCTGGGGGGATAGGAAACTCAGGAAGGTATGGAAGCACTGGTTACATGTTTGGGTGCTGAAGAAGGCTGCTGAGATGACACTAGTGATGTGCACCACTTGATGTTTAACAGGCACCAGTGCAGGAGGGTCAAAGACAGCTCAAGTGCGTCAGTTCTCAGAGCTCACAGAAGAGCATCCTTCAGAGGGCAACGAAGACAGAGAAATGACTCAAGGGCTAGATAAGGCAGTAGACCTTGGGGACTCTAGATGCTTTGACTCTTGCCTGATTGGAGTGTTCATTAACCATGGCACAGGTTGCACTGAACAGCTTGAGGAATGGAACAGAGACAGCAGTGAATATTTTCCAGAAGGTCAGTAACAAAGCCTTGCCAAGTGACAGAGAGGAAAAGAGAAAGGAAGAAAGGCCAGGAGATTTGGGGTTGGGAGCAGCTCCACTTGGAGTCCTTAGGCACCTCTGGGAGACCACACACAGGTGCCTGGATTCTGTGTGACATAAAGAGCAAACACACAGAGGTCTAAAGAGGAGAATCCCTGGATGCACTGCTAGAAAGCAGAAATGAAGTGAGCCTGGAAACAGCTGTAATATGTAGTTAGACATGTAGGGAAAAGATGTGCCATGAACTAAAAGAAGTTTGTGTTAGTAATTTTCACTCTTCTCAACCTACAGTAAATTTATTCCTCAATTCACTTGCTTTTTTCATTTGTGGTGAAAATCACGACAGACATTCTGCCCCCTCCAGTTCAAGGAAGCAACAAATAGCTGTGATCTCACTTTACAGCATGGGTCTCAGTCCCAACCATGAGAAATGAAGCAGTAGCAGGGGGAAATAATTTGATCCTAGTCAATATATCATAGTGCTGTCCTCTGCTCCTATGCAATGAACTATGCTGCTCCTTCCTCAGGCCTAAATGACACCTGGGTCTCAGGTGCATACATTTAGCATTACAGGTGCATACAATTAGCAATAATTGCTTGATGTAAAAAGGTGATGTGCTCTGCTGACACCTCACTGGGACTCGTCTGCTTCATATTCTCCTAGCTTTCCTAGTCGAAAGATGCTTCTTCTAAATTCACCAAAACCCCTATAAGCCCCATAAGCACTAACTTGGCCAATGCCTGCCCTTCATATGGCACTCTAGGAGACTACACTGGAGTATTGTTGCTAAGTATATTCACGTATATATACATAATCACATTATTAATGTACATACAACTGTTCTGCTTCTGAGTGGCAGAATTTAGTGTAGATTATGCTAAATATATATTTCCCACTGTGTGATGGTGAATGAAGAGAAGTAATGAAGCTCATAATTCCATGCAAATATAGGTATCCTTGGATACTGCTGACACAAATGGCTGTTAAGAAAAGGAAGATACAGAGCTCAACATTGACTTAAATTGTGACTGAAATACCAGCAGTGTATCTAATGAATTGGTCTGCCATTTCTTTATTGCTGGGGCCAGAACTATCCTCACAGTCATATGGCCAAATCCAGTTAAATCCTCATGATTAATTTGCTGCTTGTAGAAGGTGAGAAACTGTCAATGTAAAAAATGGGTGTGTTCTGCTTTGCCACGTGGCACACATCCCAGAGGCACAGTCGTGACAGGATTGCCTTTCAAACAGAAGGGAGAGGGGCTCTCGGTGAAACACCTCATAGGAGCTGAAAACAAATTTTACACCTGCCTTCACTATAACTCTGTATGTGCCACATTCTTTCAAAATAGTAACAGTTTATGACACAGTTTCTAAAATTATTTATAGCCCAACATAGTCAATCTATTTCAAACTCTTGATTCTGGCTGGCCCACTTCCCACTTCAGACTGGTCTAAAATCTGGACCACTTTTAAATTTATTTGTTGATTTTTCTGCAAACAAAATAGTTTCTGTTCTAGTTCCAAGATGGATACTAGTGAATTAGACAAATAGGAGGGAGTAGAATTACTGGCTGTGAGATGGACTAAGAGAGGTCATTTCTTTGATTAGTTAAAGTAGACAGAGAACTTGTATAATTTAAAACTTTTAAGGTCACTAACACTATAAATTCACTTTGACATTGAGAGGAAAACAAACCAGCAGATCCTTGTTTTAATGGAGATGGGAAAGCATGAGAGACAAAATAAATCACTAGAGATAGTCTAAGAGTTCTTCTCTCACCTTGGAGAGCAGGTACCAACTTTTCTGAAGCAGTCCTTGCCTGTGGGAAGGTACAAATTATGTTATTCCACTTAAGAATAAATTCCAGGTTTAGTTAAGGTAGTTCTTCAGATATCGGAGTATATTTTATGAAGTTTCTGCAATGGCTTATGTGAAGTGGAGATAACAGGTGTCAAAGGATTTCTGTTAACTGCATCTTAGTTTATTCTGCAACCTATTCAGGTCCCAGGTCTTTATGCTGGAACCACAACACGGCAAAAACTTTGATCCTTAATGCAGGATCAAAGACTCCCAACAATTAATATCCTTGTGTTCACCAAAAAAACCCTCTTGAGAAAAGCCCAAGTATCATCATAGTATTAAATTCTCTCAAAACAGATGTTAAATATTCTCCCCTATAATTTTTTTTTAATGCAAGCCAAATATGCTTCTCTCCATGAGCCACACTGCTTGGGAGTACTTGTAAATTACAGAAAACAACCTATTTTGAGGTTCAGGAAGGCTAGAAGCTTGATCCTCATGTGCCAGTGGCTTTAGGTTGATTCATACCAACTGAAGAACTGACACAGGATGAGATCAAGTTTCTCCCATTCCTCCTCCTTGTTGCTCTGTATAGAATATGCAGCATAGCCTACTGTGAGGGAACTGGAAGGATGCCTATTGGCACCAATTAGGGCCAGCAAGTCTCAGCTTTCATGTAACCTTTTAACTCTTGACCATGTGAGAAGGGATCATCCCCATCCTATCTTGAATGCCTGTTGAACAGTGTTAAATTGTTCTTCAGTGCTATTAGCACAAAATTTGGTTGAGATGAAGGATTAAAGAGAAAAAGTGTGTTGGGGTATAAAATAATTTGAGTTGTTTAATTTAAGTATGGGAGAATTTTTTGTCTACCTTGTGCTAGACCTTTGAGCTACCTAATGCTGCCTGCAATCAATCAGTAGGAAGTCATCCAGACTTCCTGCAAGTTATTCCCCACACATGGGCCTATACATTAATCTAGCACAGAGCTTGTACAAAACCAAAACTTGTGAACCCTGTGCTGTAACCTGGGAGAACATTTGTACAGATGTTCTTTGACACAAATAGCTAAGAATGTCTACTTTCCTTCAAGGTAAAAAAAAAAAAGGCTGTGTAAGTATAAAGCTCGGAAAAATCTTGGGGGAGCTTTTTGATTCTGCATTTTGCTGAGCAATAAAAGGCCAGAACTTAAATGTTGATGAGATTCTGCTGCACACCATGCCAGTTCACAGTGCTGTCAGATGAACAGATCATCAAAGTGCAGGCTTCAGTAATGGATGCTTTTAGTTTCTCTTCCTTGATGCGATGATAGATTTGTATCTGTAGTGATAGGCATTGGTAGACATCTGTCTTTAGGGTTATGTATGCTGTTAGTGTTGCAAGAAAATGAATAGGTGCTGATCTGAGGTCTACATGACTGAACAGAACATGAGATGCCACAGGACACAAGATGAAAAATTGCTGGCTGTGATGATAACAGTCAGAAGCTGAGAAAAGTTATCCAGAGTGCTATGAGATGGTAGATGGGTAGATTTTGCAGATGGTTAAGGGACATTGTGTGACTACTGAATTTCAGAGAGGTAGCTGAGGGAACCTTCCAGAAAGTGAAAACTTACAGGGCAGCAGTGCCAAATCATATCAAGGTGAACTAGGTAATGATATAAGAAGTACCAAATTTGGGTATGGAGATAGCAGAACGGTGACCAAAATGTGATAAATAATTCTGGACAGGCTGTTTATTTGGAAGGGATCTGAGAGATTAAAGAGAGGTACAACAAGGTAAACAGGAAGACAAGATATAGGGAAAGAAATAATAGCATACGGAAATGTTGCAGTTGGTGCTGTTTCGATATTCCTCTCAAGTAATCCTCTGCTTTGTCATAGCAGAATAAATAGGACCAGCAAACCAAAGCCACTGTGTTGAACCCATACAGAGATCTCACCTCACTGGCTGTAGAGTAATGAGGACAAGGCTGGCTGCTTCCCTGGACAACTACTGGAGGGACTAGTCAAGCATCCTGGTGTCGGGCGATGCGGCATCCCGTGTAAGTGGGGGAATAATGAAATGACACAACCAAGAAAAAGTAGGATTTCTGAAGGGGGAAGTAGGAAAGAGAGGTTAATGATTGAAAAGAAATGTGAGGACATTGAAGTGGATTTAAATTAAAAAAAAAAGCATGTGAATTAAAGAATTTACAATGATTCTGCATATACACATATGCACACAGTTTAAAACACACTTGGCCACTGACCAAATTTCAGAGATAGGAGCATGATTTTTCCTGCCTTCTGGAAGTTGCATCTTTTGAAGTATCTTTCTTTCAGTGGCTGCTTGATTTGATTCCCTTGCTGATATTGTCTCCTAGCAGCTTGCTTTTAGTACTGATCGCTACATAGCAATCATAGCTGTTATTTACTGTTATAGGCATAAATAAATCATGAGGGATGAATTAACTGAAGAGTCATAAACAATGTACTGTCTTTTAGGAGGTTTTAAGTGTTTGCTGACCTTTGCTTCAGTCAGACATATATCACATATATAGATACATGCAATTGCAAAAAATTATATTTTCATGCTTTATTTCTTTGATGAAGTAAAGGCTGACAGTATGCCTAAGAGAAACCTTCCTTTTTTTTGTGAATGAAATTTTTTCTTATGCTTCCTGTTCTTTCTGCTTACTTTCCTGTTAGATATACTTAACTATTGATTAAACTTTTTACTTACTTTCATTAAGATATTCGTAACTGGAATGTTCATATACAGTCTAATTATTTTTGTCTCCTGTTTCTAAGATATCAACAGATATGACCACACCAGCTTGTGTGGCTTTATAGCATCAGAAAACAATAGATGATTTTCAGATTGGTCTATTTGATAAAAAAACAAAGGGCCTTTGGACTGTAAATTGCACACTGTACTCTGCAGCCAAATAGAGGAAGTGAGTGAATTTCCCTGACACTTTTTCTGAAAGACCTTCCTTCTGTTAATTGGAGTATTGTGTTTACATTTTCATCTGTCCTTCCTGAGTAATTGTTAATTGCATACAGATAGCAGCCCAAGAGAAGAATAACTGTGTATAACAGCTTTTTAAGGAGGAAGAGTGAATTTGGGAGACAATCTTTAGAAAGCAACAACAAGAATCAGTGATAGTAATTATTATAATCTGGTTTTAGACATCCAGGGAAACAAAACCATTTTAAGATTTATTCTATCAGTTTTTAACAATAAGATACCAGTTCATTAGCAGGAGAAAACCCACAACCCAGCACAACCCAAAACACAAGAAAACCCTATTTTTACCGTAAGCAGAGATTTTGAAGAGCATAATTTCCCATCTCTTATAGGTTCTAGCTAGGTGTTTTATGTGAACACATGATATGAAGGTCAAACTTCTGTTGAAAATACTAACCTGAATATTTTCATTCATTCTTCAAGTGAGAAACTTGCAACATTTTCTTTGAGGTCTACCACTCTCCAGCAAATGTAATTGAAATTCACCGGTGAGTCTGAAACCTTCAGAAGAAGGTGAGAGAAAGGATAAAACTGGAGGGAGCTACTCAAACAAATAAGTCTCATTTACTTTGGAAAGTAGGTTTTATGATGATTTTCTTAATTGTGATAATAAGATATTTGAACATGGCTGCACTTATGCTCTATACTATCTCAGGGCACTGCTGAAAAATATTCTAGTACTGCATGTAATGCCACTGATCTTGCTTTTTGTGCTCTAGCCCACCTATCTTAATTTCAAGGACTGACTGCTCTGCTTTCATTTCTATGACTCTCTGAGGGGTTATGAGGAAAATCATTGAAGCTGGAGCTTTGTCACTTATTGGCTCTGAAACTTACTTATCTATGCAGAAGAGAAATTACACTAGCCTGCTTATTTCTTCATGACATCAGCAGCCTTCTTTCATTTCAGAGCCTATTTCTCAGGCTGTGCAGACTGTGAATTATAGCATTCTGAGAAGTGTGTGAATAAAAAACTTCTCTTCATGTCCTGGCATCTGAGACTGCAGCATAAAGAAAATGAGGGTAAAATTTCAAAGGATTTCTGGTCTTGAAAATTTTGTTCAGGCCTCAGAAACTGAGGCTGTTTGAGCTCCCCTTAATAAGAAGCCATTTATTCCACTCTCAGACTACATACCATGGAGAAAAAGTTTTGGTTTAGAAACAAGGCTCTTCTTTACTTAACATTAAGCAGTAAGCAGTTACACTAAGTGATTTTTTTCTCTTAGACAGAAACCTTAGCAAAAAATTGTGCAGGATTCTGCTTCAGAAGGTCAGTCTGTATTCATTACATGCACTCCCTTACTCCTTGGAGCCAGTGAGCTCCTAGCAGCATGAGCTCTGAGGCTGTATTATAAAGATTCCTGCCTCTTTATCTATGAGCCTCTTGTTCAGCAAAACTCTCAGTGGACATTCAGCAAAATCAATCTTATATTTTATGTCTATGGTTCCTATCAGAAGTATTTCATTTTTTTTTCCCCAGTAAGCATAGAGAGGTAGATAAAAAGCACCTTTTCATAATTTTGCTGGGTTCATTCATTCCTCCCAAGGTCTTCCTTTTTTGTGTAAGCATACTGCTGATCTCTCAAATAACGACATAAGTGAGGTCAGCTTTCTCCACCAGGCCTTGAATAGCCTATACTGTGCACAGTTTACACTGCTTACAATCCGTTATAATTTTACTCATTTAGTCAACATAGCTTGGAAAATACCAGCTTGGATCACACTGACGGCAGAAAGCAGAGCAAAATATTACTAAACAAATAATGTTTTGCAAGTTAATGTTCAGGGACATGCAGCAAAAAGCATTTAGCTCTGGGCTGCTCCACTCATTCTGTTAGAGGCTGGAGTAATTTTTGAAATTGCTACTGGGGACATGGTGTGGGGGGATCTAAACTTCACAAGTGAGTTCATTGTTGTTCATTGACCCATGGCATAGGTCAAGTGGCCCAATTTATTTAGAGTAGCTTTATTCTACTGTTTATTTTATTTATTTTTTTTTTTTTTTTTGCACAAGAGATCATCTCACAAGACAGCAGAAGTCTTTATCTTTTCTCTTCATGAACAATTTTATATGAAGAAAGTCATCAGCACCTGAGAGCTGTATCTGCTGATACTGCACTTTTCAGACCTAACCCAGCAATAATGCTGAGGGAAATATCTTAAATTTAATGATTTTCAGTGAAGCCTTTTTTTGTTCAAACAGTGAGTTATGGTGATACTTTTTCTGGTAAGACAACTATTTTATATGAAATTACTGTCATGAGTCCTTATAGGTGAAAGGAGAAGGCATAGATTATTCCTTGCTATAATGAATTTTTAATCTGAGACCCTGACCCAAAGCTCATTAAAACCTAAAGCAAAACCCACACATCTCTCAAGGAAGCAGGGTTGCCTCACTAGCAGAGGAGCAAACAATTTTTTTTCTTGAATGATCTCTTGAATTAGAAAAATCTAATTTGAGGATTGTCAAATCTGTACAATATTTGATGAATTCTTTTTAACAAGACAGCTAAATGAAAATGATATGTTTAAAACCCCAGAAATCAATGAGCTGCCCTTTAAAATAGCCCTCCTTAAGATCATAATATATGTTTCCTTATTTTAATTTTCTCAGTTTAGGATCTTATTATGAATTCAGCTGTCTGAATACAGCTAGATAAATGTTTCTGTTTTAACAATAGAGGTGAACATTCCTTATTAGCTTGACGCAAAGTCAATTATAGAAATTTTTGCCCTTGGTTAAAAATAGAAATTACTTATTTTCTTGTACCTAGTCAAAGTTAGAGGAGATAATACTGGGAGTTACTTCCCTATCACGGACAACTGATTTCTAGACTACAATAAAGAAAAATGAGACAAAGCAAGCAAGAAAATATACTTGCAAAGAACTGCAGTTAGGTCTGAAAGGTATGAACACATAGAACATGTTTAGCAAATCCTAAAATTCAGATTTGAATGGCTGCTACTACTGCAACATAGCAATATATTCAAGGAAACTTCATAACACCTGAAACAATTAGCCAGATTTTTTTTTTAAACCAAAAGTAAATGTCAGAATGTCTTCATGTTTTATGTTTATGATCTGATTTTGAAAATGGGAGGGATTGATGAACAGCAAAATTATTAAAGATAATAAGCATAGAAAGCTGTTCTGCCACCTTTTAGCTCACACAAGTGTTTTGGATCCCTTTTATTCACTGGACACATGTGTACACAATCCAAATCACTCTCACTGTGAGACTTATTTTAAAAAGCACTTTGTGAAATTGAACTTGAACAAAGAAATAACGTAGCTCATTGAAGAACTCATCTGTGTACCAGTCTTGTTATTAAGCAAAACAACCAGTTTAATTTTTTTAATTTACAAAGCCATTTTGGGATAATCAGAAAATTGAGCGTTGCATACCACACTGATGTATGTACATTTTAAGATAATTGGATGTTCAATATCCAGGATTCCCAGGAAAAGGAATAGCTATGAGTCTTATTCTGTTTTGAAACTCAAAGCCTTCTGTTTCCATTTTCACTACTTCTTCTAACCACTTGAATTTTTCTGTCTCTTCTCCTTGCCCTTTTCTAGCCCAGCACAATTTTGGATGTGTGGGGCAGTTTATGTTTGTTGTCGTTTGAATGCAGGGTATATGAAAAAGATGCAAAGACAGTGAGAATATCTTCCAGACTTGATTGTGCTGTTTCAGAGAGCAAAGAACTGAGTTGGTGGGAGCTCTCTGTATTCTGCTTAATGACATTATTTTAGTGTCTATATATTTTGAATGTAAAAACAGGTTGTTTAAAGCAAAACACTGTACAAAAAGAAAAAAAAATTCCATGATAAAGAAATAAAGTAAAAAATGTCACAAAGTTCTGCTACCACAACTATCTGATTTATGAGGCAGTATATCACAGTAAACTACACCTACAAAATACTGCAGTTCTTCTAAAGTCAGTGTAGTCATCTACATTAGATGAGGAGCTCAACAGGGTGTGTAAAACTTCATTGTCTAATACTACAGGAAGCATTATGCTTTTCCTTTTGTTAAGTGTTTTTATTTTTCATCCTTTTCTTCAAACCATCCTGGGAATTCAGCCAGTGGCAATTTGATTCTCCTAGATTTGCCACTCGTTTGCTGGTTCTAAGTTTACTACCCACAGCTCCATGGGAGAATAACTGATGAAAACCGTGGGTTTTACTGACTATGCACACCTTCATGCTATGTGTTCCCCCATCCGCCTCTGCTGGTGCAGACAGCTGTGTGGATTCATACTTTTTCACTCTGACCCTTCCTGCCTGATACAGGTAGATTCAGCCATGACACAAAAGGAGATGCAAAGCACAATATAGGTAAGAAGAAAACAAAACTGTGCTCTGCCAAGCTGTTTACAAGGAAACAGCCTCTCCAGAAGTGAAATTCCACATCTTGTGTATTGCCACCAGTGAGTCATTATGGAAGGCAAATGTTGCCTGGACTGGACATATCTGGATGTGCCTGTTATCCAAAAGAAAATGGGAGAAGTTTACCTTCTCTGTTCCTTGTTCTTCCCCTCTGCTCCCAGTTCAGAGAGTGTGAGGAAAACTGCTGGAGTATTTGAAGAAGGAATTTTCATGACACTTCCATCCAACTGAACTGCCAGCAGGTTTGAGCTGTGACAGCATCCCAGAAGGTTTTGTAAACTTAGTCCTGTCCTCACCTGAAAGTTAGTCTGTAACATTTACTGAAAAGCATATCTTCTCTTTCACCACAAACACGACTGTCCTAGCCTTTAATATCTTTACCTCATAACAGAATTTCTTATTCTGTTATCTAAAAAGTTTTATTTAAGTTTTATATTTATTTTAAACCTTATTTTTACAACAGAAAAACACTGACGAACTATTTAACTACTTAATTGAGAGGTGCTTGGAAAATGTTCCAAATATTCCTTACCCAAAACATTCTACTCTGAAGCAGTTCAGCACTAAGCTGTGTTTTACTGCTGTGCTGCACTGTCCCCTTGAAATCTGTGGTCAGGTAGTCAGTCTGATGTGCTGACATTTTGCAGGTCTTCCTGTATGAACTGTGCCTCATCTGGGGTCTGTAAGTTCTTCTCACAAGACAAGCCACAGAATGCAAAATGGAAAGCTGAAGATTGTGGCTCACAGTGATTTACATAATCAAACAAAAATGCAGGTCTCATCAGACACTGTGACACAACAGCCAGAGGGATCTTAGTATTGAGCTGACCTGACACAAAAGATTTAGTATCAGTTTAAAAATCAAACTCTTCTGCCCTTTTTGTAGTCTGTTTTTTGCTTGCTTGTTTCCTTAAAAGAGTTTGAAATGCACATTCATTTTTTTCAGAATCTAAAAAAATGATGAAGTATTGGAAAAAATGTAAGAGAGCTGAATAAACTTAATACTTTCTTTTAATAGTGTCTGCCATTTTTTGTTGTATATATGTAGAGCTATAAGCTCTCTGAGAGCAGCTGTTTCATTGTTATTTGTCTAAAGAACAAAACATGGTGAAAGTGTAAAAAAAAAATAACAAATTCCATGCAAATTGCTGACAAACACACAGACACGCAGGTCCTGGGGGTTGTGATGTTTGCCAGCTCCTGTAATATCCACAAGAGTTTGGATTCAAACTCCCTCTGGAGAGACCCCATCTGGCTCTGAAATACAGACAGTATTAATATCAGCCAAAAGTGAAACCTTCCTTAAGATTCTAGGATTAAAAGGTGAAGGATGACTACGGAGGGAAAGAGTGTCATGTTGATGACAAATACAAAACAATATTTACCATTTGGAGGGAAAACAAAAGATTAATTTAGTATTGTGTTTTGGTCCCCACAAGAATTACACTGCTACTTTAACTAGCTAATGTATACTTTCAATAAAGTCCTTTGAGTCATAAAATAACTCATTTAAAGAGAAAAAAAAATCAATAACTCCAACTTCCTATGTGCTTTTAATTTACTATCTCTATTTAAATGCATATTTTGACTACACCACTGGTAAAGAGTACCAATATAACATTTCTTATAGAGGGAATTGCGGAAAAACATTGGAACTTTTTGAGTGTGTAGGAGATGTGAATAGAGGAGAATAGGGGTCAAATCATGATCCACTACCATTTTAAAAAGAAATTAAATTTTCTAGCTGCCAAAATAAATGAACTGTACAGAAATAAAAAAATTTGCTCTGGATCAGATTTTGACTTAGAAAGTGGCATGAAAACAGATTAAAATTGAACATAGACTGAAAATCTAGGCCCTGGTATTAAGTATTTGGTGTCATAGCATTCACTGAAAGTTTGCATTTATAAAGCATGGCAAAGGTTTTATAAAGAATGACAATAATTACAATAATAGATTGACTATTTTGTCAGTCTAGAAAGCTAATTCAGAGAGGGCATGTCATTGTCTCACATGCCTCCTTCATTAATGTTGTTTGTGATTTACTAGCTACTTGAAGAATCCAAGATTTGGAAAAGCCTTACTAGGCCCTGAACCCTCAAACTTTTGTAAGGCCAGTATAAGACAATGGATGAGAGCTTGCAAAAAAACCCCTAAAAAACACACACAAGAATACAAAAAAAAAAAAAAAAAAAAAAAAAAAAAAAAAAAAAAGTGGGGAACAAACATATNNNAAAAAAAAAAAAAAAAAAAAAAAAAAAAAAAAAAAAAAAAAAAAAAAAAAGGTGTGGTAACATATGCTAAATAATCAGCAGTGTTTTTTCTGCTTATTAAAAAGTCCACCATTCAAGTCAAGGTTCAAGTAAATAAACTGAAGAAGTCTTCAGGAAAAAAACGAGGTGGTTCTGCATATTCTGAAGGGGAATTCAAGTTTGGCACACAAGCACTGTCTGAATTTATGTATGAAAAGATCTGCATAAGCATTTTATGGGAACAACCCTTTGTTATGTACAGATTTCCTCCCAAAAGTCCTGTTCTCCAATACATATTTTTTTATACGCTAATTCCTTCAACCTTGTTGCCTACCTGATTGTCTTCTATAGGCTCCGTGGAGGATTCTGCCTACCAGAAAGAGAAAAAAAATTGTGTAAGACAAGTAATGTTTGCTCGCTAACTGCAAAATATGACCTCTGTGTCTAAAACTCCAAACATAAGTACTGATGGGAAGGCAATTATTTACAGCTGAAATGTGACTGAGGTACTCAGAAGACTTCAAAGTTGGCGCTTCCCTGGGCTCCGTGATATAAAAATCCTCAGTACTCAGAAGGAGATTCAAAAACATGCAAGGGGAAATCCCAGGCAGAAGAAATACTTAAAGAGTTTTATCAGTTTCCACAAATTATAAGAGTGCTCACTGTCATATGCTAATGTGATTAAGTGTGCCAATGGTGAAATTCTTCAGATCTTCAGAAGAGGTACTGGAGCTGAAACAGCAAGGACAAAATTCAGCACTGTGACTCAAAAAGCAAGACAAAAGCAGTTTACAGAGAACCCCAAGCTGAAACGCAAAGGTCTGAAGTTACTTTTGTGCCATGAGTCAGTCACAAGTGAGCTAGCCCACTGTGAGGAGAGGGCAGAGAAGAGACACCCAGTACAGTGGACATTTCAACAACCTGCTTGTGATATGTAGCCCTGGTTTAATTACCTGTCTCCTTACTGTGGCACAAATGTTATCCTGTATTGGTCCAATACGCAGAGACATTTCAAGCACCTTAACTGAGGGCCTTGCCTGTGCATTCATAAAACAGTCTGCAAAGCAGCAGCAGGCTCTTGGGTTCTGCTGTGGGCGGAGTCCTGCCTTGGACGTACTTCCCAAGTGGCACCTTTTGATATTACAGCCACTCCTCAGAGTTTCAGCAGATGAATTCCCAGCCTTCCCTCACCCTCTGCGCTGCTCTGCCCCTGGGGGACATGAAGGAAGTGGGTCCTGCATGAATGAGACACAGGCTAACCCATGATGTGGACATTTTTGAGAGGGCTTTCTTGATGGTTGAACTCCCTGTGGGTGCCTACCTGTCCACTCATAATCCCTAGCCATTTCAGATTGTTATCTAATGATTTGGTTTGCTTTTTTAGTTTTGGTTTGGTTTGATTTGTTTTGGGTTTTTTTCTTTTTTTTTTTCCCTAGATGTTGTGTTGGCATCAGGGCTTTTCTTCTCTCTGCCTTTTCTGTCTCTCTTTCTTTTGTCAGACCCTTACCTGCTCCCCTGTCACATATTTAATCTAATTTTCTTTAAAAATGGCATCCCGAAGTGTTAAGCAAGTCTGCAAGTGCCAGTTTCTTAGATCACTGATAGCTTCACAGACTGTGAACAAAAGGGCTAACATGTCTCAGCGCAGTTCACAATTCAATTTCACTGTATAAAACCAGCCTCTGTCCTCTGTCCTGCAGTGCAGGAGGTAATGATTTCATAGCTTTATTTATTGGTATATACCAAAGGTCTGTCTCAAAGGAAAGCTACAGAAATGAGAAAAAAATGGGAGAGAGTAGAGAGAATAAAATAAGCCCAGATTCCGTGTCCCCAGCCCATCAGAGTGATCCAGCAGACCTTTTCTTGAGCAAGATCTGCACTCAAGGAAGAAGATGCTAAGACTGACTGACACAAGTTGACAGACTGACAGGTTGACTGTATTGGCAGGTTTTGCTAAGTCTATTAGTACCTAATACATACACCTGCATCAGAAACCCAGTCAACGCAGAAAAACTCTGTTACCCTCCCAGGTAAAACTTCCCCAATATTTGGAAATTTAAAAGCAACTCTTCTGACTATGGGTTTTAGTTACTTGTATAATTAGGTATGCTCATTAAGAAATACCTAGAAAGAGCAGAACTGAATTTTATAGCCAAAACTAAGCAAATGACAGTGGACTAAACAAAACAAGAACATGAATAGCTGTGACAAGAAAATTTTCTAATGCTACCATTTTTAATAACCTAAAATAATTAAAAGGAAAACAAAAAGAAATAAAAATGGAGTACATGAAGCACATTATATTTAATGAGTTGACCATTTCAATAAATTGGGAAGTCACTTAGGTTAGCCGCAAGAACTTGTTAACCATTATTTTCAGAAATTGAGAATTTACTTATTTTACTAAAAAGAAATTTACCCTAAACTTTTATTTGGCTTTCCAGAAACTAAAGAACTATGCATGTAAATCTAACTCTAATTCTGCTAAATATGCAAGGATATCCTTTTTTCTTTTTTCTTTTTTTTTGATTGATCACACAGCTCAAGTTGTCTGCCCAGGTATTCTAAAGGACATTATGTCCATGTGAATATTGTTATTAAATCATTAATATACAATACCTAGATATCCCTTTTCATGCAGGATATTTCAGTGCCGATAAATGCTGACATTATATATGGATTATTTTGCCTCTTAAGCATGTGTGGATGATTAGATCATCTAGCATAGGCTTTTAGGTACACTAAAATGCAACACTAGTTGCATTTCTATTTAGTCTTTCCCTCAAATTACAACTTTTAAAATCTTGTGATACAAAGGAAAAGGTTAAACATAAAGAGAAATATTTGCTGGGTTCACATGGCTATAATGATACAACTGATTTTTTTTTTTTAAATTAAAATTTTTCATATTTAATAATTAACCAAGATTTTTATTGTACATCTTTCAATGGATTGCAGATCTTTACACAGCTATGTCACCATGACTTTGTCTTCTAAACAGTTAAAAAAGTTAAAGTTAAAAAAGATTGAGCTTCTTGATTTAACCAGCCTTTTCTTTCTTTCAGTTTTCAGTCTAATGTTTGTGTTTTTAAGCAGGCTTCTTTTTAAAAACATTATGACTGCATATGCTACACCAGAACAGATCTTAGTGAAGCTATAAAGACACATAATATCACCATATAATCATATCATTTGATGGTCTCTGTTTGGGAACAGACATTAGGGAGGAATTTGTTATTGAAGGGTGAAAATACTTCATCTTCGTGAAGAGATGTGCAATAACTTAGCCATCCCATCTCTTGTGCAAGAAGCAGCAAGGAATTCTCTCATGCAGAAATTACTTAAAAATTTGCTTTGGAGACTGCCTAGTGCCTCATGGCTCTCTGGTAGCCTTGTTAAAATTCCAACTACTTAAAAAACAAGTTAATTGAATCTGAAGTCAGTTAGGTTTTCTAGTGGTCTATCCCAAATGAGAAATAATGAGATTTTCTGAAATTAGCAGAGCTGTCTGTTCTGTGGAACTGCAGGCTCAGTATTCTCTTTAATATTTTTCTCATCTACAAAACACTGCATCATCAGGAACACTGGCTGTATTTTCCCTAAGAAGGAAACAGGAAAGAAGAGTAGGAGTTAAAAGAAAACATAGGCAAAATTACTTTCTGCCTTTTAAAGTATCCCTCTAATGTACTGAGAGGGTCTTCTCTAATGATTCAGTACACACAAGAGAAAAATCTCCTAAAGATAAGGCCTGGCTTCTGTGACACTGGTGACACTTTTGCCATTGATTTCACTGGCACTAGAATCTCACCTTAAGGAGCAACCACTCTTACTTTCTTTTAATTTTACTCTTAGAAACATTATTTGATGAAAGAAAATTTAGAAATTATTTAGAAAATGGAGCTGTAGGTTTCATTTCAAAATGCTTCAGAGTGCAATCATTGCCAGGGGTAGAGAATTCCACTGTCATAAATGTTTCACAAAATTTCTTCTATTAATTTCATTTTTCTATAGTCAATAAGTGCCACACTACCATCTTAAATCAACCAGTAGATGTTACACAGAATTGCCTTCAAGAAAAGCAGTCAATATCTTTCACCCCTAAGGGTATTGTTGCTTTTAGGGAGACTTGGTTATTTCATGTACCTAAATAATATGTCTTTATTTAAAATTTAAGCTGCTAACAGTAATTTTACACAGCACAGTCTTAGTAAAGCTTTACTGAATTATTATTTACTATTGGCTTTTCTTTAGGACACAACTAAATGAATTATCCAAAAGGCTTATGTGTAAGAGGAAATTATTCTCAAAATTGTATCAATAATGCCATGGCAAAAATTCTTCATTATAAGGATCATGATAAGCGGTCTCTAAAATTGTCATGTAAGTTTAAACCCCTTCCTTTTTCAATATATGAATATATATTAAAATCTTATCTGCCCAAAATAGACGATTAATCCAGGTACTGACATTCAGATCCTTTTAAAAAAGGTGAATGGGATTTGAATGCGGTGGAGACCTTGAGCTTTTCTCTCTACAATCAATCTGCTACAGAAAGCCTTTTTGAGAATTTCAAATAGCACCATTATACATTGCAAATGTCAAGTTTCAGTTTCACAGGTTAACCCTGTCACACACAGCTGTGCCTTCATGTCTGTGTCTCCCAACACATGTGTATACATGCACCATGAAGAACTTTATCATAGTTGAAGGAGGATTTCTAAAATGGTTTGACAACTTAAGGTGTCCAGAGGCTTTTGGAGCACAGGCATTCATAGAAATCATGACCCCGTAAATGAGATATTCAGATCTGACACAGCAAATTTGAAACATAAAAGCATAAATCTCTAGTATTCAAGCAAAGGAGCTGCATTTTTATCTTTTACAGAGTCTGAAATCAGAGATGAAGGCATGTCACTAGGCATAGGTGAGACTTTGTCTGTACAACAGATGGAAATGCTTTCAGACTCCTTTGCAAAATGGAGGAATTTGTACTTTGATCAAAGAGAGTGCCTGGAGAATGTAGTTTATGCCCTTTAATTATCTAAGGAGTAGTTCAGAAGAAGCTGAGGTTTTGATGAAGCTGGACATAAATACCTGATTGCAACATAATAAGAAATATGTTTTAGTGTTTTAGCTTCAATTCTAGGATAATGCTATTTTGTATCTCTTCAGGCAAAAGGATGAAGAACTGTTCTGCCAATTATCCATGATTGGAGTTTTCTGCCTGCCCCTTTGTCATGGTTTGATGCTGGTCCAATGCCAGGCACCCACAAAAGTTGCTTGCTCACCCTGCCCTGTACAGCCAGGCAGAAGAGAGGAGAAAAAAAAAAAATAATGAAGGGCTCATAAGGACAGGGAGAAAACACTCCAAGGGCAAAACAGGCTCAACTTAAAGTTGAAGAGTGAATTTGTTTCTAACAGAGGCCGAGGAGGCTAATGAGAAGTAAAATAAGCCCTTAAAACAACTTCCACCCACCGCCCCCCCACCTCAGCCCCTTCCTTCTTCGCACTGACAGCGCAGGGAGACCAGGTATGGGGTTTTGGTCAGTTCATGACCTGATGTTTTCTTCCACTGCTCTGGGAGATGAGTCCTTCCCCTGTGAGCCCTCTCTTCCCACGGGAGACAGCTCTCCGTGAAGCATGGCTCCAAATCTCAGGAGCAGCAGTCCTCCCAAAACTGCTGTGGC
>VYXF01006545.1:0-12396 GCA_013397295.1 Polioptila caerulea | reverse complement strand
GCTCCTACCGAAGCCTCCTCCCTCGTGTCTCGCTCCGCTCTTCCACGCACTGCCAGGCTTACGGAAGGCACCTGCAGTATCCCCTGCAGCCTGCCTTAGCTGCACCCCGGGTTGCGCGGCTTCCCAGGGGCAGCCCGCCCGCGACCGCTTGTCCGAGGCTAGCCGGGGCCGAGCGCATTGCGGACACAGCGCGTCATGAAGGGAGGATGGTTCTAACAGAAAAGCAAAATCTGCCATTGAAACAGAGAATTGCAATAAATAATAGTTCATTTTGCCAGTCTGAAATTTATGTACTTCATTCTTGGAAGCTTGCTTATAAACTTCAGAAAACTCAGATTATTTGGTGTCAAAAGAAACAGTCACGGATAGGAAGCAAGTATCTAATGTGCCATTTAGTTTTTATGGTTGTGCATAAATTTACACACAAACCATCTTGATTTTTTTGAGCAAGATTGTCGCCCTGATTTTTCAAGCACTTCTGATGCACTTTCTAACTTAATGTTTTCATAGTTCCTTCTCACACATGGGTGTTATAATTAGAAGCATGTTTATGTTAAGAGAAAGTTGTTGACGTCCTTTCTCTTGGTGTGAAAAACAACTGATGGGCAGTTGTCTTGACCAATGGGATGGGAGAAGTGTCCAACTTCTCCTCCAATCCCTGGTTGGTGTGGAAATACTATACATTTGGAGTCAGATGCTTTAATAAATAGTTTTAGCCTTCTCCTGAGAAAGTGTGTCCATGTGTGTCCTTGCATGTCCCACAGTGACCCAAGATTTAAGCTTTAAGCTTGCTATTTAAGCTGCACTCTTTTATACTTACATTTAGTTGCAGCATATTCAATCTTCCTGAATATTTCTCCTTTCCTCTTTAAAATACTTATGGTTTTAACAAAAGCTTGCAGATAATCTTAAAAACACATCATTTATCAAAGCAATTAAGGCAGATATTTTGCTAAAAAGATATGTAGAGGGATTGCATTTATAATTAAGTGGAGATAATCTCTGAGAGGAAACGAGAACACTGTATAGTGCTGAAAGGAGAAGATTTACTCATTATTTTATGAATACTGAGCTGAAGACAAAATCAAATGAGACCTTAGTGACTAAAAAGTGAGTTCCATAGAAGTTTTGCAAAATCCTCTGTGAAATTTAACAGAAAACATGGAAGAAATTAATGCTTAGCAGCTAAAACATTTTTAATGAATGTTTAATGTGCAGATATAAAATAGATTGCATCTGTTTTCCTATAGTTTAAAATTGCAATGCTTATCTCAGACCTATTTCTAAATATAGAAAACCCCCCACATGATACATCTAAGGAAAATTAATATGAGAATTATTCATTTTTATTGAAAGGCCAAGAAATTTGAAGGTAAAATTTCCAAATTCTGTTTTTAAGAAAGGAAGATATACAGCAGTAAACTTCACTCTCAAAACATTTCTGTGTTGAAATTGTCTACCCCTGCAGGCATTATATAGCTTAAAATAAAACTTAGAAAGAAACAGAAATTGACCTTTGTAATCAGCTATCAAGGCTTACTTTATAAATTCCTAATTCAGTATTGTGGATAAAGTTGTCATGCTTCGTTCTGAGAAAGCACTACAAATGCCTGAGCTGCAGACCAGCTGCATTTTTGCATGCCATTGGTCTTTCAGCAGAGCCCTGTGGATAGCAGGCATTTTTCAATCATTATCCCAGTTAGATTCCTGGAAACAATTTATTTTTAACAGCATACTGTAAACAAGTCTCTTACAGTGACTTATTGTGTTTTAAACATGGTAATGTATACTGCGAGGCCTTGTGCAAAATTAAAACTCATCATTAGCACTATCCTAATTTCTCTGGTGTCAAAATAACAGTAGGTGCTGCTGGAGATGTTTGCTAAGTTCTACAGGAGGCCTGGCTGAACTCAGTACAGAGCTATCGTTTTGCTGTTTAGTGGCCATTTATTTAATTGCACCTCAGATTTTCTATAAGCAGTGGAGTTTCCTTCAGGTGCAACTCTCAGGAGCACAGTACAGCAAATATACCTGGTACTCGTCAGTTACTCATTTGCTGTATGTGTTCCTAATGTGCGTGCTGAACTCCCCCTCAGAGCGTGTGAACTCTGCTGAGATGTAGCACTGACATTTTAGGGTGAAAGGGAGAGTGGTGGCCAACAGAATGTCCTGCCTGCATGTACGCTGCTGAGGTTACAGGGGACCTTTCAATTCCAGCATACACAACTTCTGATTACAACTGGAATACTTTCTGTTTTCCTAGTAAAGAGCATGATACATTCACCTGCACTCACCTGTGTGAGTCAAAATCCATTCTTGTTATATTGTAAACAGAAA
This sequence comes from Polioptila caerulea, assembly GCA_013397295.1. Classification (NCBI taxonomy): domain Eukaryota; kingdom Metazoa; phylum Chordata; class Aves; order Passeriformes; family Certhiidae; genus Polioptila; species Polioptila caerulea. The sequence continues at coordinate 10,059 of VYXF01006545.1, read as the reverse complement.
ATAATGGTATGGAATGAATCCTTCTGCTAACTATCACTTAAAGTGAAAAAACATGAACAGGGCATTGCACTTCCTACAGATAAAATGTTATCTCTTATTTCATACTGTTGCAAGAACTTTTGGGTCACCATGCAGAAATAAGTAAGCCATAAATTAAATAATTGGCTTTTGTTTGGAGAGGAACAATTTCCCAAGGACGGTTTACAGGGAAATTAATTTGCATTTGAAGGTCAATGTGCTTCAGAAATGTCACAACTTTGAATAAAATAATTGAAATGAAACCCTAATTGTATATTCAGGATGCAGAAGATCTTGATGACAGTTTTATAGGGCCATATTTCTTGAACCCATGGGATGGTTTTTTATTTCCTCTTTGTAAATAACTATACTGTGACATGGTGGACTTGAAGAGAGATGTCTTATAGTTTGATTACAGCAGTATATAAGGCCTGTTCTTTAGTTCTTGGGGCTCAGAGCAAACTTTATCTCCCAATCTCAGTTTCTCATCTGTGAAATGGTGATGAAATGTTCCTTATAATTTTTTTCTGCTTGGTTTTGTGGGCTCTGAACAATAACAAATTTTTGATATTTTAACAAGTCATCTGCTTTGTGGATAATCAGCATGCTGTACAATGCAGCCCTGAAATTGAATGAGATTCTTGCAACTCAGGAAGTCCTAATGAAGTGAGGAAATTTACTAACAATTGTGGTTCATTTTCTTGAAAACTTAAATAAAAAGCATAACTATAACACACGCTATCAATACAGTTTTACTGCCTTATAAAGCAATGCAGTTCAATACACCACAAGTGTTTTATTACTGTAGTTCAACTTGGTTTCCATGGCCATATGATCCTCCCCACATGTAGCTTGACCAGCATAAAACAATTTATTTATAGCCTTGTTTTTTGAGTAAATTCTTTTCTTCATATTGTAGATGGTAGATAATGTCATGTTCAGCAGAAGTGGATAAAACAATTAAAAAAATAAATACATTTGTTACTACGAATTCCTGGATCAAAAGAGAAAATATTCTGAACATTCTTTATGCTTTTAAACTTCCATTCTTTATTTATTCCATGTGCATTGTTTTTCCAGGGAAAAGTCTTTCCTTTTTAATTTAAGCTCACCGGCAAAACTTAGTGCTTTTGGATTGTCTTATGCGAGTTGCAGGACTAATGTGTGCCAGTGGCTAACTGGCATATACATTTTGGGAAATGGAATATGTGTACTTAATTTTGTCTTGTCTTTGACAGAGTTCAAGACTTCAAAATGATTTTGCCATGCCCAAATGGATTGTCTGAATATTAAGACATTAAAGGCTATGAGAAAAAAGTGATTAAATACCAGGATACATTTTATGAAAACTATACCTTATTTTGTGAAAAGACAGTGCAGTATGAATCTCTAATGCACTATAAAGTTCTAGTGTATTAACACAGAATAAACTGATTGTATGGCAAAACAATGGGACTGTTTCAGAAGCTGGATATTTAAGTCTTGTGTTGTCTAAAAGCAGAATAATGTAAAGAAAGTTATGGATTGGCTTACATGTTACCCTAGTACTATGGGAAAAATGAAAAAAAAAAAAAAGAGAATTAGTCTTATTAATGATGAGACTATAATTGCTGATATAAATTTCAGAATAAAAAAATCAATGAGAACATATGGTTGCTTCCCTACAAATGAGACAGCGGGAGTAATCATCAAGCATCCAAATGCATCAGCATAGGGATGTTCTAGGTTTCCTATATGGTTTGCTAAGATATGTGCCATTCCAAAATAAATATTGTGTTGGAAAAAAAGATTGAATTCTGTAATTTTTAAGTATTAAAAAACCTGCCTTTCAAAATGAACAGGTAAATAAATCTTTATGCTGTGATTTTCTTTTTTTTTTTTTTCAACACAGACCTGGGTAGGGGACTCCTTTACATTTTAAGATGCTGTCAGTCTCGGTAAAAAGGGAAGACAAACTTTCTGTCTGTGCTGGACTCATCTGTTGTTGCAGTTCTTACAGAACTGAAATATTTCACTTACCTCAGTGCTGTTCTCTGAAAGTGTTAAAATTAATGCAGAAATTTCACTCAATGAAACTTTCTAGCCAGGAGACTAGTTAACAGCACTGCATTTATTGCTTCTTCATATAAATGTTCTAATTTAATAACTTGGAGACTTACTTTTTTCAATATCCCAGAAGAACATATTGTGTATAACAATTTTTCATATGTTCTTGAATCAGCAGACTGCCTGTTAATTGCCTGCAACACTCCCAAATTGGTCATTAGGAGACAGAACCTCTGCAATACTTTAGTTTTCTGTCGTCCCTGTTCTCCATGCCACCAACCCTCAGCTGAGAAATGAAGTGCCAGAATGTTTTAATTTTGTGGCACCTTTCAGTTCTCCAACTTGCAGGCCAGACATCAACACATTAGGTGCCTTGAAGATACCTTTTAAAATAATTCTTCCTCAATTTGTCTATAAAAAAAATGCAGTGCCTTATTAGACACTTAACAGTATCTGCCATGTAATCACATCACTGAAATTTTCCAAGAAACATTCCCCATGTGTTAAGGTATTCCCTTAGCTTCCCTATTAATAATACAATTCATAATTACATCTCTGCTAATTGAGGACACCGTGCACCAATACAAAGTGATACTTGCTGGAAGTAGATTTTCAGGGCTTTTACAAGATTCACATAACTCACTTACTGTCCCCACATTCCTTCTGCCTTCATTAGCATATCTGGGCCACGCTATATAACCTTTATATCACAGCTATAGCCTTTCAGACACTTAAGGGACAATAACTATTAGTGTCCTGGTACTGCTTTTCTCAATGCTACAGTAATTTTCCGAAGAATGCAGCTTGGCTGATGTAGCCTGATTCCAGTGCATGCCTCCAATACAGACAGGGTTACTACTGTTAGGATCTGCCTACGAGAAAAAACCCAACCAAAAAAACATTCCTTATGCTACAGAGCGTATTGACTCCTGACCATCAGGAGAGACGAGCAAGTGCTTCCTCTCACCCTACAAAGGAACTACTTTAAATCAGAAAGGGTTTTGCAGCTGAAACAGTCTTTCCCAATATACCGATGTCACGCTNCACCCCGAGATAATTCCACAAAGCCACGAGCGTAGAAGAACGCAGCTTTAATGAAAGGGGCTCCAGATACCTCTCAAAATCACTTCCTGTGAGGGGGTCTTTTATCCTGGGTCCAGGGGGGAAGGGGAGACACAGGACACCAACCTATCACAGGATGGGACCTAGGCGGGGCAAAGGGAGGTAATGGGGCAGGATTGAACCTGGGTAAGGATTGACAGGGAAGGGTCTGGAATAGGGGAAGGCGATGGCCATATATGGGAGACAAGGGGGCTAGCACTTAGGATAGAACCAACTCAGGGAAATAGGGGACACTGGAACAGACCATACATAATACAAAGGTATAAAACTACAACAAATAGGCACAGTACATATGTACATGGGGGGTAGGGGTAGGAAAGGCTAAATTACATAGTAAAACACAGAATTCGTACTGCAACATACCTACTGTTCTACCATGTCTGACACTCCTCCAGACAAAATAAAAGGGTGTATCCATAAAAAGGAAACAGGGATGTATGGGATTTTTTTCCCCTAAATGATTTAACTAGCCCCTATTTTCTGTCATGCTGAAAAATGATTTTATAATTTTAGTGGAAAATGGCATTTAATGCATTCAGGCAATTTTATGCTCAGCAGCCTGACACTACAGCACAGAAAGTGATGACACTGAACCTCTGAATCTGGAGACAGCCACATGGAGCCTGTTGGTAATTACATGCTTAACTGATAATCACATGAGTCACACAGTTCGACCTTCATGTGAATACTTTCTAGCTACAGTGGTCTTGTAGTGTGAAGCAGACATGTTCTCTTGTAACCAAGTGCTGTTTTATTTCTGATTTTATTTTTTCAGGGGATCCAGCATTAAAGTGCAAATATCAGTAGAGTAAATTCCCAAGAAGGTTCCTCTAAACCATAATATAGAAATTCGATGGAGGTGTGCATTCACAACAACACATCTGCACCTTTTCTGGGTGTGTGATATTTGATCCTGGGAAATTTCCTTGCTAACAATGGATGTCCCCATGGCTGAAAAGCAGACAAATGTAAGTTATTTACCCTCCTGTAGTTGTGTATTAGAGTAATAGTTCTTGGGACTTAAACTTTTCCATGTATTTGCAGTAACATCCATATTAAATAGTCATACACACATTTCAGGAAACGTGTGGTTGCCAAGGAACGTTATGATTGTCACTCAAGTGCCTTTGTTAGTTTACACCGGCAGTTGGATGCAGCTGGACTGTCCCTATGTACTACTATACCTCCCTAATGAACGTTGTTAGTAGAACATTTAGAATTTTTAGTTAAAGATTGTTTAATATTCGCTTTAAAAACATCTATTTCTCAGTTACTGCTTTGGTTAGAACATTCACATACTGGGTCCCTGCTACAGCCTTCAACTCTATCAGCTCAGACGCTTCTGTATTCTGTAAGATTAGGGTAAATTAGCTAGTTTTGTTTGAGAATGAAAGATGTTAAATCTATTTAAATACTATATTTGTGAGCTTCCTTGCTTTAAGGCTTTAAAGTCCCTTAGGGTTTGAATGTCTTCACAGCTAAAGGGTCCAGAAAATTTCTAAGGAGCATGTTACAGTGTTTTATCCTTCACCCAGTGAAAACTCCTGTTTTTGTTATACTTATATGGAATTTTCTTTGTTTCATTTCCTCCTACGCCTCCTGTCATGTGATAGGGAACCAGTAAGAGGAGTATGGTCCCCGTCAGCTTTGCTCCCCCATTACATGCTTTTTTATATATAAAAATAAATTGTAGAAATACATATACATATTTAATATTCAGCATTTATTTATATATTAAATATGTATCCATATCCTCCCTGAGCCTTCTATTCTCCAGACTACACTATCCCAGCTCTCTCAGCCTTACTTCACAAGAAAGATGCTCCAGTTCCGTTGCCATCTTCGTGGTCCTGCACTAGGCTTGCTTCAGTATGCATGTCTTCCTTGTTCTGGGGAGCCCAGGAAGGGAAACAGCCATCCAGATATGTCTGGCAACATGCTTCATAATGCAGACCAGGACCTCTCAGACAACGCCTTTCAAAGATAATTGAGAGTGACCATGCAAATGACATCAGATACCTCCTTCACCTTTCCTGGGTGTGATCCACCAAGGACATGTGTAAATTTGTTTAAATTAACAATTTAAACAAATGCTTTGTTTAAATGTTTCCGGACATGGGTGTCCTCCTCTACTAAGAGCAAGCCTTTCTGGTTACAGACTTCCTCTGTGGTTCCAGCAGACTGGGATTTCCAGAGACTGACCCTAGCAGCTAAGGAAAGAAGGAACTGAGTATCTCAGCCTACCCTGTATTTTTGTCACCAGGTTCTCTGCCCTGTTCAGCAGCAGGTCCACTTTTTCCCTTCTTTTTGCTGCTGGTGTACCTACCTGTAGGAGACTTTCTTGTTGTCCTTCATGTCTCTTGTGAGATTGAATTCCATGTGGGCTTTATCTTTGCTTAACTCATCCCTCCAAGCTCACATAATATTTCTATATTCCTCCTAGGTTATGTATCCTTGCTTTCATCTCTTGAACACTTTCGGATTTTGTCTGAATTTAGTCAGTCCTCAGCCATCCATGCATCTTTTCTTTCCATCTTTTCTTTCTTTTCCATCTTTTCTTGCCTTCCTTTATGTTGGTATGGATCTTTCTGGAGCTTCATTATCAGCAAGCTCTTGTGGACCTCCTTTCTCTTCATGACTATGTTCCACAGGATTCTTCCAAAGAGATCTCTGACCAGGCCTATGTCTACCATCCTGAAGTCCAAGGCTAAGGTCCTGCTTTTTGCTCTGTTCTACTCATGTTTCTGAAGTTCTCTGTCTCATGGCCACCCCAACATTCCCAGCCAGTCCTTCCTTGCTGTCAGTAGGATGTCTAATATTGTTTCTCCTCACATTAGCTCTGCAGGAACTTGTCAACAATGCCCTCCAGAAACTTCCTGGATTGTTCATGCTCTCCTATGTTATCCTTGCAGATATTGGGGTAGTCATATTTCTACATAAGGAATTGGGCATGTGACCTTATGACTTCTTCCAGTTGCCTGAAGGACTTTTCTACCTCATATTCCTGGTCAGGGGATCTACAACAGATTTCCACAACGTCACCCATATTGCTCTGCCCCCAAATCCTGACCTTCATCTATGTAAGAGGTTGAATAACAAATCTCTAAAAAATTTGTGTTTTCTGAGTAGGTAAATGTTACAAGCTGCACTGCAAGTCTGTTCACAAATATGTTTCTGTTACTTTGGTTTGACTTCCTGGCTTTCCAATTTCAGTGTCTGATTATTGGGCTTGGGAGGAAAGAGATGGCAGATGTGTCATTTCTGCTAAACTGGAGGAGGAACCTGAGCAAAGAGATGCTTATGAATCCAGACATCTGTTCAAACAGAAATTGAGTGGTTTCTCTTTTGCAAAAATTTTCATAAACATTTAGTTATGTGACAGACCTTGGGTTTTCTTCTAAATTGTTCTAGTAAATATAGAGTTGAACAGCATTGATCAATGATTCAGATTGGTTCTCATAAAAAGCATGACCTTGCATTTATTACTGAAATTTGTTCTGCTATCCTGGGTAGTTTCTGCAAAGTCTTATTAAATATTGACTAACTTGCTTCATGTTGCTGTTTCTGGCATCTCAGTCTTATCTCTGTTTTCCGAGTTTAATTTATATTTGTATAACTATCCTCTACAAAACCAATCATAGCAGAGATGCATGGATTACTGCATTCTAGTATTTTTGCCAAATTGGAAAGTGACCATTCATTCCCACAGAGATTTTCTGGCTAAATGCATAACCTCAATGAATTCAATTACAGAATTCCTCTCACTTCAGTACCATTTAAATTTCATCACCTGTTTCTAGTCTATTGCATCACTTTAAGAATTTCTGTGCGCAAGGGTGTTTATCAAAGTCTGTTGGGAGTCCAAACAAATTACATCAAGTATTCTTCCTTTAGATATGTTCAGAAGACTTTGAGGTTTGTTTTTTTTTTTTAATTAGGTTATTCTTATCCCCTTCAAGCAAAATACTTAAATGTTTATTGTCAAATAAATAATCTTTCATTTAATCTTCCTTTTTCTGAGACAACTTACGAAGAAAATAATGCTGATACTGAAATAGGAGTTCTGTGCTCTCTCAAAAGGTTTGTCTATTCCTGAGTTCCCTGGAACTTGCTTATATTTGTCTGTTTCTTCTGTGTCTTCATTTGCTTCATATTCCCCACATGGTACAAAACAGTTTTTGGTGCATTCAGAGCAGATGTTGCTTTCAAGCTGATTCATGGCCATCTTTCAAGAGGGTTGTGAGGGAAACTGTTCCCCTGCAAACTTCCTGATGACACCTCTGCTGCACAGATTGCAGATTTCGGTGCCGAGATCTGTTTCTTTATGCATGTCAGAGAAGATATTGCACTGAACACCATTTATGTTATATGAGAATAGATTCTTCATTAGACTTAAAAAATGTGTATAGGCATTTCTCAGTTTCCAGGTATGCACCATGTTGGGTGCTGAATATGGAGCCAGCAGTCCAAGTGGCTTGTAAATCATAAGATTTTTCCTCCACTTCAGATTTTAACAAGTAGGACTGGCACCTGTTACTACAGGTGTGAGGCTCTGGACCTAGAAGGCCAGACAACGGATGAGGTGAGGGTATGTCCTTCTGGGATAAAGTGGTATCCTAAAGTAACCTGTACCCTGTATCGCATCCTCATATATCAAGAGAAAAAGAAGGGTAGTTGTAATAGGAGACTCTCTTCTAAGGGGAATGGAGGGCCTGATATGCAGACCAGAGCCAATTCCCAGGGAAGTCTGCTCTCTCCAAGGGGCTTGGATAAAGGACATTACTGGAAAACTCTCCAGTCTAGTAAGGCTCTCTGATTACTACCTAGTCTTTATTGTTCAAGTTCTCAGTGAGGAGCTAACAAAGACTGTGACAGCAATCAAGAGACTTCAGGGCCTGAATATGATTGGTAATAGTATCAGGATCACAAGCAGTGATTTCTTTTATCCTTCTGGTAACAAGGAGTAATATTGATAGGAATAGGCAGATCCGTAAGGTCAATATGTAGCTCTGAGATTGGAGTAATCAGAAAAATGCTGGGGTTTTGTCCATAGGGTGATCTACTCAGCACCTGGTTGACTTAAACCTGATGGGATGAACCTGTCTCAGAAGGGAGAATGGATTCTAGTGCAGGAGCTAGCAGGGCTCCTTGATGGAGGTTTAAACAAGCTTAGAAGGCGCAAAGGGAAAAAACCAGGCTCTCCAGCTATGAATAATGGATTGTGTGAAAAAAATTCAGGGAAGGAGCACAAATAGAGTCCCTCAATCTGCTTCACAAGGTGTTGGCTACAATGCACCCCATCTGAGATGTTTCTACACTAATCCAGGCAGCATGAGGAACAAATGGGATGAACTAGAAACTTTGTCCCAGTCCCACACATACAACAAGATTGGCATAGGAGAAACCTGGTGGTGTGATTCCTGTGAGTAGGGTGCCATAGGGGATGCTTATAATCGGGAGGGATTGGCAAGGCACAGGTGGAGGAGTGACACTGTAATAGAAGGGCTAGAATGTATGGGAGCTCACAGTTGGCAATGGCACAGCTGAGAGCCTCTGGACAAGAATCAAGTGGCAAACAAATAATGCAGATGTCATAGTGGGAAACTAGTATAGACCTACAGCCAGAACAATGCTGCTGATGAATTAATCTTTGAGGAACTAAGGGACACTTCTTATGAGGGAGCCTTTGTTTTTATGAGAGACTTCAACCTGCCGGAAATTAACTAGAAACATTGCACAGCTAATACAACTCAAGTCATGACATTTTTAAAAAACCTTGGTGACAGTTTTATGGAACCTGCTGGTCCTTAGGAACCTAACTTGGAAAGACTCCCTCCTTGATCTACTGCATGTCAACAGAGAGGATTTCATGAGTGAAGTGGAAATTGGTGTACATCTTGTCCACAGTGACCATGGAAGTGATTGAGCTTAAAATCTCTCTTGATGGGAGGAAAAGTGCCAGAAAAAACTCAGCTGTGGACATGAGGAGAGCAGAGTTCAGGCTGCCCAGGAAATTGGTCAGGACCCTTGGGAAAATGTGTTGGCAGGGGCTGGGGTCCATCAGAGCTGGTCACTTGTTAAATATCACCTCCTAGGGGCACAGGAGCAGGCAATTTCCAAATTTTGGAAGTCAAACAGGTGAGACAGGGGGCCATCTTGGCTAGATAGATTTCTATCATCTCTTGGAAACAAGGCAAAAAAAGAAGGTATATGGCCAGTGGAAGCAAGGTCCTGAGTGACCTTGGGAGTGATGGGACATGGGAAGAATACAGAGATGCTGCTTCCCATTGTGGGAAGAAAACTTCTGGGTCCAAAGCTAAGATGCAGTTGGAAGATGGCCAGAACTGTGGGGAACAATAAAAAGATATTTTAAAAAAACTATATTAATGGCAAAAGACAGTGTAGAAATAAGATCAGGCTGTTACAGGATGAGGAAAGTCACCTTAAAACAGAGATAGGGGCAAGGCAAAGATGTTCAATGCATTCTTTGCCTCTGTCTTTAACATGGATGATGGGCCAAGGGGGTCACAGTGCCCTGAGCTGGAGGATCATGACTGTGAGAATGATCAGCTCCCAGCAGACCCTGAAATTGTGCAGGATCTGCAGCTCCAGCTGGATCCCTGCAAATCTATGGGGCCTGATGTGATTCACTCAAGAATCCTCAAAATGCTGGCTGATGTCATTGCAAAACTTCTGCTGATGAATTTTGAGTGGTCTTGGAAATTCAGAGAGGTCACTGACTGGATGCTACCAAACATTGTCCTGATTTTCAGGAAGGGTAAGAAAGAGAGGCCTGCAAACTATAGACCTGTCAGTTTCACTTCAGTTCCTTTTAAAGCTATGGAGAAGTTTATTCTGGGAGGTATGGAAAAA
>VYXF01006544.1:396714-409012 GCA_013397295.1 Polioptila caerulea | reverse complement strand
CTCTTGGACGGGGGATCGCCTCGGAGTGTGAAGACCTCGGCAGGACAGAGAGAACAGTGTTCTAGATAAGGTACAATAAACAATAATAATAAAAAAAAAATCTGAAGACCTAAGATTCTACGTCTTTTTTCTCCTTGGGCAAGGAAAAGGACTTTTAACACCTTAAGAACTTTTCAGGCAAAAACAGAAAGACCCCACAAATATTGGACTGTACCGTATGTACTCACATGGTTCTGTGCTACTCGTGACTTGAAAATAAAATTGAGACTTTTTTACTTTTCAGTCCAATTTTCACCGTTATTTAACCAGTTTGCACACAGTAACTGTTGAGTCAGTTATTATTATGAGTCATAGGTTGATATGTTCACCAGTACAAACAGTGACACTGAAGGAAACAGCCTCACTCATTCTATAAGGTACTGACATCCAACATGAGAATGCAAAGGAAAACTGTTCTTAAACTTCAATGGTTAAAATAGAAGAAAGTAAACTTATGATTTTTCACTAGTATGAGACACTTTTCAAATATAACTGTTTCTCATAATAGTAATCCTTTAAGTCACTGGTTGAAAATTGTTATTAAAGCAAATAATCAAGAATTTGCTATTGTAATAGTAAGATTTTTTTATAGTGAGGTGTATTACTAATGAGTGTAAAAAAAAAATTACACTTTACCATTTCGCAGTTGCAGAACTACCATAAGAACCGAGAAAAGCCTTTTTAAAGTATGAACTTTTGGAACTATTTGCTTCCAAGTTAGAAAAAACAGCTGAACAGCTGTAGATATAGGACATGATCTACTTTGGAGCAATCATAAAATCATAGAATAGCCTGGGTTGGAAGGGAACCATAAAGATCTTCTAGTTCCAACCCCACTGTGTATAAGGATACCTTTCACTAGACTAGGTTGCTCAGAGCTCCAGCCAACTCTGATCTTGAGCACTTCCATGTATGGGACAGCCTCAAATTCTCTGGGCAACCTGGTCCAGTGTCTCACCACCCTCTGAGTAAAGAATTTCTTCCATATATCCAATCTAAACCTACTCTCTTTCAGTTGGAATCCATTCACCCTTGTTCTGTCACTACATGCTCTTTAAAACATCCCATCTTTCTTGTAGGCTCCCTTCAGCTACTGGGAGGCTGCAATTAGGTCACCCCAAGGCCTTCTCTTATACAGGCTGAAAAAAACCAATTCTCTCAGCCTTTCAATTAGGCCCTAAAACCAGAGATTTCATCTGAATAATAAGGGAGATTAGGTCTTGATGCCATGTCCCTTATGTTAATTTGTCACCCCATATTCTCTGCCAGCAAATAACTACCAGCCAGTCCTAGAAGGCTGACAGAAGGGAACTTCATGACTAGGAAAGATAAATAAAGTATATTGTTTCCTGTTTACACTGGACATGAGCTTTATATAATTATCCTGCCAGTTAGTATTAACTGGGCAATTCTCCTTGCAAACAATGGCACATTGATAGCAGCCAAACAAAGGCATCTCAGAGCAGCTCCTTCACCAGGCCACTGCAGCAGAGTCCCTCTGAATCGCCTCAGTTCTGGCTGCCATCCCAGCATCATCGACCCTCCAACAAGGGCTGCACAGTCACAGGGGGAGCAGCAAGGGAAACAGTTTTCCTAACCTGTCAGCATTTAAGAGTTATAATAAATAATAATGTTAATAAACATTTTTCCTTACCAGAAAAGGAGTTGAAAATTTGGAGGGAAAAGTGTCCACAGATTGAGTGTATATAGCAGAAGAGATTGGCTGGGGAGAGCAGTTTTGCTTTCCATTCTTTTGAAATGTTTCCATTAGATTTTCACCTCCTTCATCCAAGTGAAAGCAGCATTTCAGAAGTGGTTAAAAGAGAAAGTATAAAAATTGGAATGTCAAAGGACTTTTTATTTTTTTTTCTTAACCCCAAATCCATATATTAGGAGCCTCAGCTAGTTGAATCTTTCTTGGCAACAATTCCATTTCAGTGAATTTACTCATTTTGTCAGAAAAATTCGGAACAGACATAGCCTGTAGTTCATATAAAACAAAGGAGCAACACAACAGTGCCATTCTCATGACTTAATTTCTTACATATAGGACTGCTTGGGCCTGGCATGGGAGGCACCAGCCTCTGCAGTGGCATTGCTACATCTCTTGCCATACCAAGACCCAAACAAAGCCTGACCCACAAAAGGTGATCACTCTGACAACCAAGTCAAATATTAGACAAATCCTTAGTGCTATCCAACCTGCACAGTCATACAACACAATTTACAGAAATTAAATTACTTATTCCAAATACTGACATTGCCTATTTCAGAAGTATGCGAAGGCTGCTCTGAAGTGCACTGGTGCCTGCTGGTCACTTGTTAACCCAAGACTTCCAAGACATTCAGAAGTTGAGATTTAAGTCATAATCTGGTCAATTGTATTTAGCCTTAATGTTTTCTCTTTTGTACAAAGAAAAGGATATTTCTTTTATTATCTGAACACAAATCAAAATATGATTGTGACTGCAGAATATCTCACACTAAATTTTAAAATAGCTATCTTAATGTACTTAAACTCCCAAATCTTTAGACAGAGATTCAACATCTACAGCAAAAATTGATCTTTAAAATCCCCAATACTGAAATATTTCAAACATTGTCTCTATAGCAATATCTTCAACTAGTGTCTTGAAGGAAATCAGAGCTGCAAATATCTATTGATTATCCAAATTCCAGATTTCCCAAGATAAGTGAACTGCACTTTGAGAGCTGGTGCTGTGCAGTTGTGGACAATGCTTATTCCAGCCCAAATAATTTCACTGCTTTACTGAGGCCTAAGTAAAAACCCGAGCAAAACAACCTCATGCCCCAACCAAATTAAAAAGGGAGAAATTCTCAGTTTGGTGAATCCTAGTCAAGAATGAAATCTAAGACTCAGTGACTTCTATGAATTTAAGTTGCTTTTATTCTGTTCATTTTTTTTCCATTCTGGACACTTGTAGCCACAGACAACTCTGTAATCCTCTTCTCACCCACTGCAAACATATACTAAAGAAATAAAAGTCCCCTTCACTTTAAGGAAACTCATTACATAGGCACATACTCTTCCAGAAATTGAAGAAAGCTGTGAGAAGACAGGATGATGTTTATCTTCTCCCTTTGTTTTTTTGTGTTTGATTTTTGGTGGAATTTCTGAAGGTAAAGAAGAATAGGAGATAAGAAAAAATAATTTGGAATCTGCTCAAGTTAGCAAAATACACTGGAGAAAACAAGTGAAAGGGTCTTAACACTTTCACTCTTTTAAGTAGGAAACAAGCTTTTTAATGAATGTGATGGATGCTTTTTAATGAATGTGATGCTACTTTTACCTCCCTGTTCTATCTGGAGACCTGTATATACATTTTAGTTTTGGCTGATAATAGCAGGTTTTGGGCCATTGTCCCTTCCCAGCTTATCTGGATCTATGCAAGAAATCTGGCCATTTGCATGCTGAAAGCGCACATGAAAATATTTCTTCTGTGGTCTTCCTGAACTTCTTAACCTCCACTGAGTTTAACAAGCTTAAACACTAGGTGACCCAGAGCAAAGTGAAATCCCTTCTAATGGGGTCTTGGTTAAATCAGTCAACTGAGTTCTTGTTGAACTAGGCAATCCTATGTAGAAATACATTAAAAACCCCCCAAAACAAATGAAAAATACATTCTTATTTCTGTTGGCAGTCTTAGAAAGCAAGGATATTGGATGTTTTCAGTTTTAATCCCTTACTTCACCGTAAAGCTAATCAGCATTATCCAAATACTGTCCATTACATAGTGGTGCATTTTGGTTTATGGCAGGGCTCTTCCAGCGCCACAGCAGATGAGGTCCTGTTACTCCACTAAACTATTCAACATGTGCTTCTGACTTTCACCACCCTCTGGTGGTGACACACTCCAACAAGGAACAGAACTGAGAATTGTAAAGGAACACATCCAAGCTGGTTGGAAAAGAAAGTAAGAATATGTCTATATTCCACCAGAACACCAACTTTATCTCTCATTTTAATCTGGTACTGTAATGAGAGAAGCCAAGAGCTATAACACTAGATGTATTACATTATCTCTGTTGTCCTTTTCTCTGGAGCAGAAGTGTAGCATGTTTATTAGTACTCTAGAAATTTTAAGATTAGTGCACAGAAAATATCCCAAAGAAATAAGATGTCTTAAAAACATCAATCACACATACAAACTCCTGCAAGTATGATAAATCCACCCTACCAAATTAAAGCATTCTTTAATCAAATTTTAACTTGAATTAGAGTAACTGTGACAAAAGAGGTGAGTTTTGTGAAAAAGATGGGCAAATCTCAGGTCTTTATATTTTTATATGTACTTAAACAAAATTAGTTGCACCAAAAGTGTAACTAAGTTAAGAACACACCTTTCCTATAGCATGAGCAACAAGTAGCCAAGGACATGTGGAGAGGGATCCTCCCTAAAGTCTTACTCTGTAGCTTCTCGCTGAGTATTTCAGTCTTCCATTGACCTTAAAGTGCATCCTTGTGAGATACAAACCAAAACTAACCACAAGTATTGGGACTGCAGCATCAAACTAGTGTTGAGCAGTTTATTTGCAGAATCTGAAAAGTCACACTCATCAGTGTTTCAGGCCTCCACATCCACAGTTCCTTGAACAACTGCATGCTCTCTGCATTTATGGATATGTAACACTATTCTTTATGACTTGTAAGAGTTCAGCACACATTGCCTCAGGTCTCCCTTGCCTTCTAATATTTCTACATCAGCAGCCTGAGTTTCTACACATCCATGGCTACACAAAATGTACTTCTTTCATTCTGGCATTTCACTGTCTTTTCAAAAACATATTTAGAAATTAGTCTAAGATAAATAAATTTTCTCAAGTATTAGGCAGTTTCTGATTTTGAAAATCTTACCACATTATTTAGATGGCCATCTATGAGCCCCCAGGCAAATTCTCAGTACTGTGAAACAAAGGAGGCACACACTCCTTTCAGCACCACCAGTATTTAATCATTTAAACAGCCATATAAATTTTGAAATTAGGTCCTTGAAATTTTCACTCTATCCTCAGGCACTCTTTAAAAAAAGGGTGCCTACATTTACTTGAGTGAAAAGATGTTAGGAAAAACTTATTATAGATGGTGACTCGGTCAGGCCAAATCAATAAAATTTTGAGAGCCAAATTAGAATAATAAAAAAATAACAGGATTTATTTTAACAATAATAAAAAANGCTCAGGGCCAGGAATTCTTTTGTCTCTTGGAATATTCAGACCTCATCCTTTCAGTTCAATGTTGAGAAAATACTGACTCCAGGGTTAGTTTAAATTTCTGTACAGCCTGAATATTTGGTTAACTTCTCCTCGGATCTCCTCCCTCCTGTATTCTCCCTCTCCGGAAAATCTTTGCATGTGTGTATGCTTCGCATTCTCCTTTGCCGGGAACTCGCTGCATATGAGTGTGTTCCATGTTCAATCATATCAGTTCCCCTGGATCGCCTCGTTTGCATCTGAGTTTTGTGATGAAATTTACATTCAGTCCTTTTCGGAGGGTGGCTCCTAGGCGGGTCCTGGTCCCTCTGGCTCGATACAATAGCCTTCCTTGTTCTCTGGTTTCGATACTTTGTTAGGTATTTAGAAGGGGTGCAGTGGTGCCGTGGTCTTGTCAGGTGGTGCCTCAGGAGAGGTTTGGCAACACTCCACCCTGTTTGTTCGTGGTTACAATATAGAAGCATCCTAAAGCTACATTTTATTATATTGAAATCACATGAGCGAATTTGATATGCCTTGTCTATAACAAACTTCTTACAGTGAAAATGACAGAAACAAGAAAAACACCAGTTAAAAGTTTGAGCCACTGCTGGCAATCAAAGGGTCAGCATACCTTCAGCAGAAAGGAATCCCTCTTTCACTCCTTATATTATTTTTCAAACTAACTACTGGACTTCATTTAAACAAGAGCACCACTTCTCCACTTTTGGTTTTGTTTGCCTCTAAATTCTGAGTAGTTTAGCAACAGCTGGTCTAACCAAGAAAATTATTAAGGGCCATGTCTTTGTTTGAAGACAGGGGTGCCTGCTAGGGAAAGCAGGAGCCTCTCTTGCAACGGAGAATGTAAAATTCTTCTCTCTGAATGGCTATAATTTTGAAATTAAAGGGGCTCTCAGGCAAAGAATTTGGTCTAAGAATAACAGTTCTTTACTAGTGAGTTTAACAAGATAACAGTAACTACAGCATCAACAACAAACAGAGCTAGGAAAACAGTCATAGTCTCTCCGATGCTGGCACCTTTCCGGGGCGAGCAGGAGTCCCGAGGCAGGGATGAATCTGAAGCTCGGCGGCAGGACTGGAGCTGTAGAGAACGTCCCAGCAGGGGCAGGAGAGAACGGCGTGGAGTTTGCTCTGCCAGAGCAAAACTGAAGCAGCCAAGGGTGCAGGGCAACGGGGCAGCAGCTCCCAACAGGGCAGGAAGACACCAGGGTCTGAATTCCCAGGGGGACCCACGAAAAAAGTCACTCCGAGCTCAGCTCTAGGTGAGGTCTGCCCCTGATCCCTCCGCAGTCCCAGACTAAAACCCCCCAAATTCCCTCTGTTCCCTCCGAGCACCCCAGAGAGAGACGAGTCGGCCCTGCCACCCTCACTTTTACAGTTACCTCCTTTGTCTCTTCTAAGTACTCCTAAGTGCCCCATAAGCACTCAGCAATCTGCTTCCTAGCAACTTCTTTTTGGGAAGCAAAATTCTATAAGAAAGCACCTCAATCCCCAACAGGCTATTATGACCTTAAGTGCCTCTATTTTCTTTGTGGCTCTTTTACCCAGAGACCAACACCAAGCTCTGCTCTTTCCATTACCCATAACTCGGACACACTATATTTAGATCAAACAATCATAGTCCTTGGAACAAGATGCTTAGGTCCTTTCAATTACTCCAGTCTAAAAGCAATCCCTGTCCTCAGCCTTTGTGAACTTTACAACTTGTTGGATTTTTCTTGAAATGTGTCTGCTCTTAAAAGCCAAACCCATGGAAAAAGAACTGAAACCAAATACTACGTGATCAGGCAACCATAACACACAAGAGTCCGAAAATAACAGGAGAGATAATGTGTCAATGTCTGACCTTCTGAACCATGCATATGGATTGAAGTAAAACAGCTCATAATTACATCTTAAATGGTGAATACAATTAGTTTATTTGTAGTTCAGAAGATCTTAGTTTACAGAGTCATGATTTTAAAACTTCATGGACTTGCTTCAGATGCCAGAAACTACTTTACATTTGGAAGAAGCTTTAAAAATGCCACAGTTGCACATTATTAGTTTATATGGTCAAAAACACTTAAGCAGGCAGTTTCTATGGCTGCAGACATTCCCTCTATCTCCTACCAGGTTTCCACCTCAAAAAGGTGCATGAGTGGATTTTCTGTTCTAAATCTCTTTAAATATGGAGTTACTCAGGCTGACCTGAAACTAGCAGTTCAAAAAATTTTATTTAAAGTGTACTGGCAACACAAATTCAAGGTGTTCGAGCTGTTCAGATCTGCATCCAGCCCTTAACTCAAATGGGTTACACTCCAATCATCCCTGTAGAAACTGAGTACTTGTAGTCCTACTACCCAAATACACAGATTATGTTGCTGCTGAAAAAGGTATCAGAGCCCTTCATTTAGATCCATATATGCAGAGCATTATGCGACTGTTATACTTACTAACAAGAAACAGAAATTTTTTGTGAAGATGAAGACCCCATGGTATGTCAATAAACTGTAACTTCATGCAACAAAGCTTTGGCAGTGTGGGGTAAAAGCCCCTTGCATAACTATCCAAATTACGGGATGTTCAGTAGCTGCTACTGCTATGAGCTGAGCTAAAACTCTGCACAAACTATTAGTATAAATGCTACCCTCAACCCAACCTAAATACTTGGGATGACCAGACACAAAATTAAACTGCAGACACGCCACCTATACTCCAAATAAAGTATATTCAGGTTTGCTCAGGCATTAATAGAGGTATTTCCTGGGAAAGATTTTTAACAGGCTGTGCAACTGTGACACTCGGAAAGGAAAAAACAAGAGAGGAAAATCCTGATCCCCTTGTAGCTGAAGGTTCTACAGCTGGCAGTGACCCAGACCAGATTTTCTTTATGAACAGATCTTTACTTATTTAAAAAGTTTAATTGGAATAAAGAGAGAAGCATTACAAGGACTATGTATGGTAGTTTTCTCTCTTACTCCTTCTAGGAGTACAGACATACTTGTATGCCCATCCTTACAGGTGTCCTGTAGCAGAAGATACCAAAGATCTTGGCAGAGGTAGCCAAATCAATAGGTAAAAACACCAAAACTGTGCATTTTGCCATTCTCTACTGGATAAACAGTTATCTGAAATAGTTAGTTAAAAAAAAAAAAAAATATTTTTTTTTACAATAAAGTGAGATATGGCAGCCAGACCACAGAGAAAAGAACAGGAAAATGTCAAACATGAAAATAAAGGAAACTCTTGTACACAGATAGCATAGAATGGCCAGAGAATGAACTGTAACAACAGTTGATTTTGGCATGGGATCATACTTCACGGTACTACTTCCTTCAGGTAAACTTCTGCCAGAAATACGGCTGGCCAGAATCCAAACTTGCATCTGACCAGACTCACTGAACACCAGCAGAGACTGAGATGGAAAGAAGTAGATTAAAAATATGAATCACCACTTCTTCCAGGCCTCACAAAACAGAAGCACATAAAGATATACTTTCTTTGTAGGACCTTATTTAAAATCCATGGAAGTCAGTAAAGTGGATGTTTCTAACTGTAAACAGGGGTACTTCTATAGATATTGCTTGAGGTTTTATTATCATCTATCCAGAACACTGATTTTTTTTCTTCTCTGTTTGTTACAACCATAAGAGAGAAGATGAACACACAGAACTAAGAGCGGTTCACACAACAAGGCATAGGGCTGACCCCAGATGAATTCAGCTTGTCCCAATATACTATTTCACCATCCTATACTGTATCTTCTGTTGGCAGCATTCATAATGTTCTCATTACAACACTGCAAAATGTTATTTTGCAGAAATGTAACTCTGTAGGCAGAAAAAAAGAACAGTTGCTGCAAAGATTTTCTTCTAAAGTATTAAATTATAATGAAAAGGCCAATAATTTAATGTGATCAGGACAGAAATCCTTCAGCCCTGACATCTACCCACTCCTATGACATGAAGGATGATCTTGATCTTTCACCCAAAAAAAAAAATCTCTTCATCTGCCTCCTCTCCCACCCTATCAAACCACCAAGTCATTCACAAACACATGTATAAACTGGAAGAGTAAACCGAACTAACATCCTCAGCTTCAAAAATTATGTTGTTCCCTTGTGTTGTATCACTTGCTCCCTTTTGAATCCTGATGAAGTACAAAACATAACAACATGCATAAGCTTTGCTTAGCCTCGGTTTTTAACATTCAGGTTTAATAGGGTTTGAGCTAAAGGGCCTCACTTCAGAACACTGAATTTTAGAATCACCAAGGTTGGAAAAGTCCTTTAAGATCAAGTCTAACTGTCAACCTACCATCATCACTGTAACCTCTAACCCTCTAAACCATATCACCTAGGAATTTTTACTTACACAAGATTTTAAATGCTGTCATTTCTGACTGCAATAAGATATTTCAACTCCTCTGTACACTGTACCCTCTTTCTAAAAATAGCCTGAGTTTCCTGTCTTAAAAATTGGTCTGGCTTCAGACATTGAAATAGGATAATTCAGAAAAAATTTCCTCCAGTCATCTGATACTTTGACAAGTGCTAGAGGGTAACAAATAATAGTGCTGCTCTTCATAATAATTCTGACTACAGCTATATCCTATGAAATAAAAATTAACAAAAATGCAGATCAGTCACACAATGACTCTATTAAAAACCACAATATTATATCTTTATGCATGTCTTATCCTGGACAAGATGATTCAGGGAAGGAAAAACACTCAGGTTTAGCCTCTTCAAGAAACACTGAAAATTGTCACAGTTATGTTTTTCCTGAAAGATACAGCACTCTTCAGATCAGAAATGCCTGATACTGTGTTAACATTTGGCTTTGTTGACTGCATTTGAAGACAGCTTTGTGATTACAGAAACTATCTTGGAACTGGTTTATACACTTAACAGTATCTCAGTCCTTCCCTTTTACAGTTAGCTTTCTCTTGTCCTGTTAGTGTGCATTAGTAGAACTGTCTGGCTGTTCAAATCACCTGAAATGAGGCTTTTTCTGCCTGTAGCATCTTAATTACCATCCTAAAACAGTTTGAACTGGAAGAGTCTTGTTCCAATTCCCCTGCCAGGGGTAGGAAACCCTTCCACTAGACTAGGTTGCTCAGAGCCCCATCCAACCTGGCCTGGGAAACTTCCAGGCATGGGGCATCCACAGCTTCTCCAGGCAACCTGATCCAGTGCCTCATCATCCTCTGAATAAAGAATTTCTTCCTAATAGCAAATCTATTTCTATCACCTTTAATTTTAAAGCCATTCTCACTTATTCTGTCACCATATGCCCTTGCAAAAAGCTTGTCAAGAATAGTTCTCACTGAGTTCCAAGTGGGAACCTGCAACTCAGAAGTCCATTGCAGAGGTACGGTTCCCCTAAAATGCAAAATGTCAGAGCAGACTCCCAAAATCTTTTATATGAATCTCTCTTTTGCTGAGATACTTCAATCTCAGCAATCCTGCACTTTAAGTCTTCCTACAGATATCATATTGAAAATACGCTGACAGCATAGATGTAGAAGATAACATACTTCCCTTTCACTCTGACAATTTATCTTTTTAGAAAAAACAATTTATTTGCATGGATTTTTGTGCCTAGTTCATGACAACAGCTAGGAAACAGAGTGAAAAAAGCACAAAGGCAAGCCACAAGAAATGCTGTGGGCTGGCAGCATCCCAACAATTTGGGGAACAGAATAAAGGGCTGCCTGTTTGTAGCTTCCTCCTGCTTGCTCTATCAAGTAAACAAGAACCCAAGGAACATTTTGGAACATTTTCAAATGTTTTTCCACTAACTTGGGTTTCCAGAGCTTTGCCACCACTGAACTCTTCCAGGAAGTGACAAGATATATATTCACATACACAGTATACATATGTAAACAAGGTGTAGCTGTGTTACAGGGGATGTCACAGAGCACCAGATAACCTTAAAATGCTGACTGGTGTAGGTCTCCTGCCCTCTTGTAATATATTAGTACAAATAATTTGTTCATCAGAATGAGAAACTCAAAGAATAAGCAAAAAAAAAAAAAAAAACCTGACAGGCAGGAACTGATAAAGCTTAGCAAAGGATAGATAGCATGGCTGAGTTAAGCAATGTGTTAATTATGTTTGGAGAAACCCTCTTTCAGAAACTGCTGACTGATCTACAAGGAAGAGGCGCCTCGCCTTCATCTAGATAAGAAGTGGAAGAGCGACCTCCCCTCCCCCCAGGAGGTGCTGACCAAAGTCCGAGAAGAAGTGCCACGAAGACAAGAATCAGAAGAGTACAAAAGACTGATAAGGGGGAGAGTCAAACTGAGAGCTGCTGGTGGGGCACAGAGTCCCCTGCCCAGGTACTCCCAGTGCTGTTTTGTTTGCTGTCTCGCTTGCTGAATCAATAAAATTCTAATTGGATAATTTCGACTTTAGTAATTTTAATTTTAAGCTAAATTCATAACACTCTGATCCCTGGATGTGCTTGTCAAAGGTTAGGTAACCAACTCTATAGCATTGTTTTAATTCTTAGAGCTCAGGGGCATCCACCCAAGTGATGCCAAGACAAGATGAGGAATTACAGCTTAAAACCAGGATGAACCATTGTCTCAGCTTAGAGACAAGTTTAGGAGAAAAACACTCTGGAACGAGTGAATAAATGGTGAATACATGTTAGATATTGAACTGTCAGACATTACCCCTCACATACACATGCATCCACACTGGAAAAAAAACCCCAAAATGTCAGGGAAAGAAGCAACATGGTGGGGAGGAAAAAAAAAAAGCACGGACTCCTGTCACAAGGGAAAAAACCCAAAATGTTTGTGCCACAGCTTGGGCAAAACAGATGGGAACCTGTTGAATTGCTTGTGTTGGTCCCCTCTTCACAGCTGTCTTGGTTTTGAGACAAATTTCAGGGGAAAATGCCCTGGAATAAGCATTTTGTCTAAAGAGAAAGAGCTTCAGTAAGTCAAAGTAGAAAAAAAAGAGAACTGTTTATTAACAAAAAAAAAAAAAAAAAAAAAAAAAAAAGGAGGCCTAAAAGGCACAAAAAAGAACTGG
>VYXF01006544.1:363456-396596 GCA_013397295.1 Polioptila caerulea | reverse complement strand
AGAAAAAGAAAAAAAAAAAAAAAAAAAAATTTTTATAAAAAAAAAAAAAAAAAAAAAAAAATAAAGGATGCCTACAAGGCACAGAAAAGGACTGAGATTTCAGAACCTTAACACCCACCCCCATACACCAGACTGGCCATGAGGCAGCTGCCCCTCTTTGTCTCAGGGAAGGGGAGGAAAGAGTTCATGCAGCAGCTCCAAACATGTTGGATTTCTGGCATGGGTCTCCTCCTTGCAGCAGGCAAAGTTAGTGGAGTTTGTCCTTTTTTGTGTTGGTTCTGCTTTCCAAGGTCTCGGGTCATGCTGGCTCCCCAGACATACTGGAAAGCCGGCCAAGCCAAAACATTTCAAGAAAAAAACACCAAAAAACCCCACCCCAAACCAAACAAAAAACTCCCAACAAACAAAACAAACAAACAAACAACAACAACATGAAAAAAGCTGCTGGTGAAAAGTCCCCATCCCAGGGGAAGGAAAAAACCAGAAGCTCCTGGCCTAAACCAGCAAACACTAATCCAGCAAAGGCAAGGAAGTACCAACCCGTGCCACAGCAGATCCCACCTGCCTGGGCAAGGAGAGTTTGAACAAAACTTGCACAGGGGTTCGCAGGCTCCGGCCCTGCCCTCTGTTTCACATTACAGCTACAGCAGACAGTTCTGGGCATAAAGCAGATGATTAGGGAACAGAGGATCCTCACAAAATCACCTCAAGACAACAGCAGATAAAGCAGGTGGATTTGGTGTTCTCTTCTCTCACCTTGGCTTCCCTGAGGTCTGGGGTGGAAATGGAGCAGCACTGATCCCCACTGTTTCTTCTCCTGTTGATTGCTCTCCGATCTTGGAGATAGAGACCAAACTGTCCAAGTCAACACAAAAGCCTTCGAAGGATTGTTATCACAGTCTCCAAGGCCAGAGAAAGGAAAAAAATCTTGCCTAAAAAACAAAACCCTAACAAAAAACCCTAGCTAGTGAAGCAAAAAAAAACCAAAAAACACCCATTGCACACAGCACAACAGACAAAGGAGTAAGGCTTTAAAAGAGCCTGGGGAAGTGCCCCAATGCTCCCCCAGACCCACCTTAATGCTAAATCAGCCATTTTTGGGCAAAGAACAGGTGATCAGGAAATAGAAAATCACCCCAAGACAAAAATTAATGCCTGCATGAATGTGTTTGACTTTTAAAATAAAAAATGGAGTCAGAATGTTTGTAGTCTAATGATACATGTAAAAATTCAGTCATGGAATCTGACATTTAATCTTCACCACAAAGACTTAACACATAGAATATAATTTCTTGTATTTCACATGAATATCGATATAGAAAACACAGCCAGATGCTTTGCCAGACATTGAACTGCAATCCTCAGCTGCTTTTTATTTTTGGAACCTCTTTAAAATGTGCAAATTAACTCTTTTCTAAATATTTTAGCCAGTCATAAATACTCAGCAACATAAAAAACAGTAAGGTCAAACTCTTGCTTTCCATAGCAGTTTAGTCTTTCTACAACACTTTTTTTACATATTTTTTTACAATATTTTGTGAAAATCAAGCCTCTAACAATGTAATTAAATATAAGCTCTCTTTCTACTTTTATTCAATTGAAACATACAGATTGAGATTTAAGCAACTGGTGAAAGGAATCCTCTGCATTGTTTAAAAGTTGCCTCCTTAATCTGAAGAAACTTGGAAAAGTTTTTAAAAACATCTATACCAACTTTATACAAAACTTTATATGTAATATCTACAGGAAGCATACTACTTCCCTGAAATAGGAATCAAAAGGAAGCCCACAGCAGTATTGGTTATATATGTAGTTAAAACCATGTCAAACTAGTTGATATCTCAGAACTGACTGCACATTAATTGTTGCACCCCTCTCTTATCGTGGTCTAGTGACACAAGGAGAAAAGTCCTTTTATTCCCTTACCTTCCTGTAACCTGCCTGTGCTATTACCTGGAGGAGGAGAAATAGGAGATAAACAAAACATCATTAGAGGGTTAAGAAGTCAACTCCAGGAGAGAAGGCCTAGAAGGTATGAGGTGTGTGTTGTCCCCAAGATAAAACATTTGCACTCCAAAGCACTTGAGGAGAATGAGCTTCCAGCAATAACAAGAGAACCTAGAGATGCATCAGGTTCCAGAATTCGACTAAATGGAAGAAAAATCCGAATGATTGTTATCAAAATTTTCATCCCCACAGATTAAAAATGTCTTTAAAGCCAAATTCCTTGCCATTTGCCTAATCCACTGATTAAGTGATATTTTCTTTTTATTATTTGCTTCACAAACTTTTTATTATTTAAATCAAGTTGAACAATTCCATATTGTAAAAAACTACGGCTAATGGGAACAGTAACAATATTTTCCACTGAGTCAATAACTGGACAAACACCACAGACCTTTAATTGATGCGAGGATTGTTTTGTTTGACAGAATTGTTTTCAGATTCAAAAGTGCCCATCCCTTCTTAAAGAGCAAATTTAGTGCTATAGGGTATATTATATCCTCATCACAGAAGGCAACAAGGAATGTACAGTCTGGATACCTAAATCCAGAGAAAGTTCTCAAATGCAGAGGGAATAGGAGGTTTGATAATTATGATTTCAAAAATATTTAAGAATCCATTAATATTTAATGACAGTTATGTCATGTCTCCAGTTCTTTTTCAAGACTTAGTTTACCAAGAATCATACTATGTCCAGAATAGTACAGAGCACTAAGACCTCTAGTGAGTGAAAAATATATTGCAAGTAGAATAAATATATGTTTTGTAAACTAAGCAGTATTGGGTTTGATTATGACATGTAAGAAGTCTCTGGGATCATTGCTGCAGGTTAATTATTACCACATGATTTTTTTCACTGAACATTTACAATTCTTACAGTTCCTAGGGAAAGAAATTACTCTGCATCAAAACCCACCTGGTGTGGGATCTCATTGCAGTGCTCTGGTCTTCTATCAAGTTCTTGCTTTAGTAAAGACCTAGTACCATATGAACTGAGAAATCATGCTTACTGGTTCTGCCAATAGTGCAGATCTGGCATTAAGTCCTACCCATTAAATACATACCTGGCATCCTTATCACTACAGACCATGTGTATTTAAATTACAAAACAGGGATGAATCACATGGCACAGGATGTCTAAACCATCCTTTCTAAAGGAAACACAAAGTTTCCACAACTTTGTTGACATAAAGTATAACAACAACCTGGAATGACTTAATTCCTGATTCAATAAAAAGATCAAACTAATTATTTTTCCAATGTTCTGGCAAATACAATAAAATACAAATAAAATTTGCCATTGTCAGCTTCAAATACATCAGAACTGCTTCTTGGGGCTCATAAAATAAAGAACATTAGTTCAGAGCAGAATGTTCTGACAGAAGAACATGTGGAAAAATACATGGGAAAGATGTAACACCAACACAGAATAACGTTTGAGAAACAGAAAAGTACTCCTTCCAACTGAAGTTGAAATTATCAAATGATCACAACAAAAAAATTGGAGGGTAAACAGAAATTGATCAATGTATTGTAACAGGTTCACTATAAGTTGCAAAGCTTGGAAATTATAGGAAATGTTCAAATTCCTTGAAATTGAAAGTTTCCTGATTTATGTAAAATAAATCTCCTGATTTATGTAAATTGCTTTATCAATTTCTCTTTTTTCAACCTAAAATAAATAGTATTCACTTTTGTACACAATAAACAGTATACACTGTATATACACCACATCTATATTTCTTTCCCTAAGAAAAATGTATTCTTTAAAATAGGAGCAATAGTACAAGGATTTATTTTTCCTTCAAGAACTTCAGGGGGAAAATACGTATCTGCTGACACGTAGGTAGGCCTTGCATTACCCACTGGCTGGCTGTTTTACTGGCCAGACATTCTTGGTTTAGGACCCTACTTATGTTTGACCTGGAATTTTCAATTTCTTGGTATGTAAACTTTGCTTTTTGTGATTGTCCTAGGTTGGTGCTGAATTGTATCCCCATTTGTCTGTTTAGTTCAGAAATAAGTTTTGTACCTTTAAAACTGGATCTGAGAGCGAAGGAGAAGCAGTTGAATGTCTGAGGCAATTGTTTTCAAAACATACAGATCAGAGTTTTCAGCTTTCCCTCACTCACGGCCTGTGCTGTCTGCAGTGCGGACGGCGAGAGAGCTCTCCTTTGCTTTTTGTTAGTTTTGGGCCAGCTGAGGCAGAGAAGTTCTCCTGACTGTGTTTTTTTTCCTTTTTCTTGGAACTGTTTAACCTGCTCTGGACTAAAACCCCAAAAGGGCATCAGGAGCTCCCACCTGTGGCCCTCCGGGCCTGCCCTGGGCCCGGCCTTTCCCAGCACCGGAGGGACTGAGGGCAGCTGAGCGAGGGAACTACAGTCCACGGGAGAGAGAGACTCTGGGAATTTGTCATCTCTGCGGAGCAGCCAGAGGTCTTGTTGTTCAAGATTGTTCATTTGTTGTGCTGGGGAGTGCTTTGCATGTTAAATAAACAATTTTTTTCCACTTTCCTCCAAGGAATTTTCTTCCCTGTCCCAAACCAGCTGGGAGGAGGGGCGGTTTGGATTTGCTTTCTTAGAGGGACTCCATCTGGAGGTTTCTTCCCAAATTTGCCCTAAACCAGGACAGTGATTTTATGAAAAAATTTTGGATTGAAAAGCATGGGAATCCCATAAATCTTGAGTTCAGACTGACTTCAGTTGTCTAAGAAAGTTTTACTCTTCACATTGACTTCCTAATCAATTCCATCATTAGTTATTTTTACCTATCAAATTACTATTTTACAAAACTCTTGTGTTACAATCCAGTCAGAAACTCCTCAATCAGAACTTCTCAGAAATTTCTAAACATTTCACTACTTGCAACATGTCTGTGTTTTAAAAGGTGTTTGCACAGCTTCTAGAAAGCAGGAGAAAATGGAGTTAGGTAAGCTAGAAGGATTAGTGAGTGACAGGCCTAGAGATAGTGAACACAAAATCAAAGGACACAAATACAGGATATTTCACTGTAATGGAAAAAAAAAAAATCAAAGTACATTAATCAGATTTAATTTAGAAGATTCTGTGGTTTTTTTCCACATACAACAGTCTCCAACACTATAATATCATTACCACACTGTACTCTGAAAATTTATGCACATCAGCAACTACCTACCTCATCATTGTCTCAACTGCACAATCTTCTGAAGTCTCATATAGGTTTCTTCACAAAAATCATCTTCCAGACAATTTGCAGGGAGTTTAATTGAACAGAGTAAAATTTTAGGAGTATTATTTTTTTGCTTTTCTTTGTTATGATACTTTTGTTGCAACAGGCAATGATGCTAGGGACCAGATGCACAACTCATACTGTCCATTTGTCACAATGGATTTGTGATCCATTTTGGTCCTGCTTAAGTGATACTGGAAACTCCTCAAGGACTAAGGATATTCATGCTCCTAGTGACTCTTCTGTCAAACCCAAAACACACATAACCATACAGACAAATTTTGTCTTTTAAACTTCTAAGACCTGCTTCTCAGTTTTCTCCATCTTACTATGAATTAAGTTAACCATGAGACACTAACAATTAAAATCTGACAGACAGGGGCAACTTGTGTCTGGGAGGAACTGGAACCCAAACAAATAGAAATTTAGTTTTGATTGGCCAGTAGTGTTGCTTACCAAAAAGCACAGCATGTTCTCAGTGAATCGCTGAAACATTAGTTTACAAACCACAACAATAAACTTCCTTGATTTCCACAGCATCTTGAGATTTTGTTGTTTGCTTGTTTTTAGTGAAAGTGGGACTCAATCCAGGATGGTAAGGAAAAAATACCAAACATAAGACTCAGAATAAAGTTGTAACAGTGACAAATAATAGACACAATTTATCTTAAGACACAGCTCATACTACAAAAGCTGTGGACTGAAAAGGCACAGGTTGGACATGTTGCAGCAGACCTCCATACAGTAAATGCCCTCCAAAAGAGTAGTTGCACAGCATGGAAAAAACCACACACTTCTATGGTCTAATCTGCTTTTCTCAAAGACCATTGCTGCACCCTGAGCATGTCAATACGTACTCATAGATATAAAAGAACATAGTGCGAGTAGTTTACAAGGGAGGGGTCTGAAGTTAGGTGAGATGAAAGCAAATCCAAGTAACTTTCATTTTTCCTTTGCCTCCAATTACTTGAGAGAAATTTTAGGAAAGGGTTATCAGATTTGCACTGTTGACAATTTCTCAAAAGTCTACCCACTTTGACACGTCATAAACTTACTACCTGAGAAAAAAACAGCCTTTAAAACCACTCTTGAAAGTACAGAGCACTGCAATCAGTGCTTGATGTACCAAATCAAGCTACATTTGAAACCTATGACAAAGACTCTCATCCCTACCCTCCCTTCTCCATCAACAGGGAGAACTTGTTTATCCAGAAAGCTGGATTATAAACTATGCCTCAAGCTACAGTGAGTCAAGGTTTCTTATTAGCTTGGTTGAGCTGCTGTTGCTTTTTTGTCTTATGGTTTTTGTTTTTGATTCCCCTTAAAAAACTACTGATGGAATCTGGGGTGGACTTAAAGTGAAAAAAAGTAATCTAAAAGTTATCTTTTACAACTGGGAATAAAGAGAAAAACTTTAAATAAGTAATAACTCCTCTGTACATAGTATTTATTTGTGTGGTATTGCACATGCATAATTAGTTATAATTTACTTTACTGCCAAGGTTTTTCTGGGGTTTTGGTTTTGAAAGGGAAATCACTTCTGGCCTTTAATGTTAGTTCCAGACATTGTTTGAACTTGGTTCATGCTCTAGCAGTAAGTTCTTACTATATTATTTTTTAAAGTTCACATTTCCAAAGTGGATTTAGTTGCCTAGCAGAGCATGCCTTTAATCATAATCAACAACAACAAAAAAATTAAAGCAAAGTCATGGAAAATATGTAATGATCTGGTTTCTAGATAATATTTAATTGCATTTGCTCAAAACAGTGCCTTTTATAGTGATGTATCATTGGTGTAGTTTAAGTACTCCTTTACATGCCAGCCATTACCAAAAAGCCAGACAATTAAAAGTCTCCCTAGTCACTCAGCAACCCAGCCTCCTGCACCCTGTTTCCTGTATGTTTTTTTCACCTGGCAATCAAAAGGGCTAATTTATGAAAGCTAGCACCTTTCAGACATGCTATAACTTTGGCAGAGAGAAGTTACTTAACATGTCCTTGATCTAGCAAAGATTCAGATACGTAACTTGTGAATTTTAAATCAAGTTCTTTGATTTCATTACAAGGCAGCATTTTTTACCCATTATATATTGTCTGAATGTTAATTAAAGAGCATGCTGTATAATTCTATGAACTATACACAGCTAGACAAGAATTCTTTTTTGAGAACATGATTCAAAAGCTCATGATTATTCCATTTACTTTCCTTTTGTGTTAAGAAACTGAAGCAATACTAAAACACAGCCAAATGTTTTTCATATATTTAAAAACACACACATATATTAAGACTATGAGAGAAGTATAAAAGAAATCTTTAGGCAAATAAAAACATAATTTCATATATGTTTCTACTAATGAAAAAGTCCCAAGATAAAACAGAACAA
The DNA here is from genome assembly GCA_013397295.1 of Polioptila caerulea. Taxonomy (NCBI): domain Eukaryota; kingdom Metazoa; phylum Chordata; class Aves; order Passeriformes; family Certhiidae; genus Polioptila; species Polioptila caerulea. The sequence goes on along the minus strand of VYXF01006544.1, from coordinate 388,998 downwards.
AAAAAAATTATAGTTAATTAACAGAAAGGAGAAAACAAGCCAATCCCCAGACAGACTTTGTAGATCATATCATTAGCTCATGAGGTGTGTCTTTTGCTTAGTGATTTGGTCTAGAAAGTCTACATGTCAAATCCTTCTTGTATAGGACTTACACAGAATTTACAACTGAATACATGCAAAAATTAAAAGGAAACAGTAGTAGAGTACTGCAATACTTTTAAAGTCAAAATGCCAATTAAATGTTTCTCTTCCTAGCTAGCCTCTCTGCTGAGCACACAGGTAAACATAAGATGCAGTGCACAAATATGAGTTACCATCCACACATTCATATTCTGCCAACCAGTTGTGTGCAGCAAAAGCTTAACTCAGATGTTAAGGGACACAGTTGTAAAAATAATTAGGGTTTTAGCATTAGTAGAGGAGGTACAGTTTCCCACCTCAGTCCTTTTCCTGAAATACCATTCAAACTGCATCGAAACCCAACCTAAAACTTCCCACAGAGAGCAAAAGACTAAAATATTGTTCACTCAGCATTTAGTATACAATTTTTTTAAAATCATAATATGATTAAAAGATTTTTCACAGACCTTCTGGAAAAAAAAAATCAGAACACTATTTCTCAATACTCAACTTGTAATTTTCATTAATTTCTCCCATGGGTACTCAAGTGAGAGAATATATTACCTTGAGCTGTTTAATCCATCTGCTGAAAGTATTTTATTTGGCATATATAAGTAAAATTTCTTGGAGAGACTGAAACTCACATATCTTATTTTCTAGGCCACTGGCTCTGGAATTATTATTACCTGTAAGCTATTTTAGAAAAACCACAATCATTTCAAGAGGAATGTCAAATGTTTTGAGAGGAGAGAGGTCAAATTCTGTAAATTTACTGACAAGGACAGTAAATGAACAACGAATCACTGGTATAACATAACTAGGCATGAAATAGGTTAACATTTTAAGTGACTGTACCAACCATTTGAACTGCTTTACAAGATATTATGCTTTAAAAGTCTCAAAGGCTTAAAGGTAAGTGACAGTGACACTTTTCAACAGTTTTAAAAGGCATAAAGTTGAAGCTTATTGTCCTTACTCCTGTTTAAGCACTTTAATCCTGAAATCTTACACTTCTGAAACAGTCTTAGAAGAATCCTAACAATTTTATCTATGAGCAACACACCCAGAACATCTGAAATAACAAAAAAGTATGGAGATTTTTTTCAAAGATCTGTTTGTGTTGGAATCTCATAAAACATGATCAGCACATCCACTATCTTTAGGAGATTACATAAAATATTTTCAATTTTTAAAGCTGTTCTGCTTAACATGAAAACAAAAATAGTTCCCCGGTCAGCATTTAAGCATGGACTGTACAAATAAATCAATAACAACATCAGCCTAAAAACCCAGTTAACAAAAAGGAAAAAAGAGAATAAGAAAAAAATCAGCAGCAGCACCTAAATCCTAGAGTTTCTTCAAATTCCATTTTATGTAACATTTTGTATTACTAGCTGATCAAACCAGTATGAAAATACATTCCTTGCTAAATTCATTGGGGTAATATTACCCACTTTCCCTATACCAAGAATGCGGGTAGTTTTACCCTCCCATTTTCCTTCCTGAGAAGTGAAAGAATTTGGATATGAAATAAAACAAAGGTCTGAAAGCCATTTGAGTTTGAAGTACATACAAGGAAGTTTCATACAACTTACATCAGCTGCAATGGGCTGGAACATAACAAACAAGTGCCAGCAAAAAACTTTAATGTTCAACTCTGTGTCAGTGCAGCAGCTTTGGCACTCAGCTTAATAAATATCACTGTCCAGATTCTACTAATGAGGGTACTTCAAGCTGTTGTCATGCACATTTGGCTTGGGATGCCTCTGACAAACTGTGCATAGAGTGGCATAGAAAAAAGTGCTGGATGGGCACAATAACTCACTTGTCCCAGTTCAAGACTGCATAAATTTTGATATGATGTGAAATAAATAATGCATAATAGTGATACCATATTGTGCCCAGTCACAGCTGCAGCCTCACCTGTCATCCATCCACATTTCATCTTTTGTTTCCTGCATCCTAGCATTTACATCTAGTATGGAAATTGTTCTTGCAATTTTGTTATCGGCACCTTTCTAGCTAGCAATGCAAAGCACAGCATTGTGAGGACTGCTATGGGGAATGGAACTCCAGCTCAGCTAGACTTAATGCACATGTCCTATATATCTGCCATTGCCTAACTCAGCGTACTGTGAGCTATGCTCAACCTGGAACAGATATCCTAACCAAGAGAGAAATCACTTCTGATCAGTGGAAATCAAACCATTGGTATTGACCCTTTACACTAGTGCAAGAACAACATGGGAATTCCTTGGAGCCATCCTCTACAACTTGATCACAATTCTGTTAGGGAAGGCTGATGCGTATTTACATCAGTATCTTTGAAGGGCTCTTCAAACTCAGGCATACCACAGTCATCTTGCTTTCCTCCTGGGTATTGATATTCTACATATCTGTCAGGAACTGATATACAAAGATGGATGTGCTAATGTAAAGAGGAAATATAAGAGTTTTCCCTGATCAACATTTAGCACGAAGGATCTACACATTATAGATTTCATACCTGTACAATCACATGTGGTGATATTGTATAATAAAACCTATAGGGGATTTTGTTGTTTTAGTCAGACTCAAGCTATAGAGAACACATTCTAGCATCTATTAATATCTGGGCATTGTTGGATGACTTCTTAACAACTTGTTGCCTTAATCCCAGAACACAAAACTGTTAAAACAAATTACTTGTAAAAGTCAATGACCCATCTTCCACAGGACCTATATGCAAAAGCAATTATTTTCATATTTATCAAGCTGGGTTAAGGTAATTTCCGCTGTTTAGAGAGAGCAATACTGAAATATTAGTATTCAGTAGTAAGTCCTGTGAAAGAAACCAAAGTCTGAGTCCTCTGTAACAATATCATTAGCATCAACACAACTGAAGCATAATTGAACACACCCTTGCATCTGTCCACAGCATGGTTCAACAGGTTTTAAGAGCTTCAAGTATATCACTTTCTAAATTGCCCTATTTTCTGTAAACCCATATTTGTCTGTGAATTAAATACTTGGAATTCCTGTTTCAGTCACTAAGCTGGACCAATCAAATAATTAAGTCCATATAATTAAGAAAAAACCTTCACATTTTGCAAAAATTTGCCTCACTTGAACACAGTTTTAGAAAATTGTCTAATACAGCACTGTAAAATGAGCTACAAATATAAAAACAGGGACATCACCATACATATGAAATGGAGGTTTTGGTATCTGAAAAAGCTTCAGGTCAGAGGCCTCAAATCCCAGACAGTGCTACTGCTTTAGCCCTTCTTTATCAATGATCTCCTTGACACATTTCAAGTTAACCAAGTATTCATATGCTTTACTAGATCAGGGTGAGCAGTTTTCCTTTTTAGTATTGAACTTAAACATAGCTCCTGATGTTGCCCAGGTAACAGCACTATGGAACACTCACCTTCTACCACAGCAATGAAGTCTGAAATCTTCCATATTTACTCACATCAATACCCCAGTGAAAATCTTAACCGAACTTGTGACTGCTCTTTCATTTGACTTTTTAAAGTATATATTAAGGAATCAATTTTACAACTAAACATTACACTGGAAAATGGCATGATTATAATCTGATGTTATTGGTTATTTAATTCAGGTGAAGGCTGGCTCTACTCCAGAACCAGTAACAGAACTTCCAGCAGTAGAGCTGCATTGTGCTACATCAACCAGACTACTTCCTACGAATGCAAGGTGCTCTACAATGATAGTGACCTCTTACCCATGACATGCTCTTTAGGCATTTTGACCCACTTCACTGCATGTAGACTTTCAACCCTGAAACAACTGCATGAAGATCTGCTATCAGTTACTGGAAAGTCATGTTTCTTTATGGAGCACCTACAGAGTAATTTTCAAACCCAGAAGCTCATGGGAGATGTAATCCTTCACAGTGAGGTTGAGTGTGGAATTCTATTTATGATCAACACATAGAGAAGTGGAAAAGCTGTGAATCCTAGAAGGATGTAACAGTCATTATTTTGAAGTGGTCTGCGAATTCTTACAACAGGAAGTTCTGCAAAAGCATGGAGATGAAAAAAATCTGAGGTTAAGCCTCACGTTATTTTAGCAGCATAGGCATCAAGATGCAAGATCTTCTATTGGTTCCAATGAGTAACCTCAGACTCCATAACTTCATCTACTTTGAAATTTCTTGAGCAGAGAAATCCAGAAGAGATCTTAATAACAGGACACAGAATGTTGTTTACAAAAAAACGAAGTGTCAAGATTTTATCGTCTATAACATCTGAGAAAGAATGGTGTAAATTATTTGTTACAACAGAATAAAATTATAGCCTTCTGTAGCACACAATCTAAAATTATGCTACAAGGCCATCCCATTTTATTGTGTAGTTCATATCTTATTTCAAACATTATTTCTCTTCTTTAGCAAAATCATTATGTGGATTGAATTCAGGCCAATATGTGCATTCAGCAGCTATCTTGCCTTAAACTTTTTTTTGTAATTTAGTTCAGACAGAACTGTCTTTACAATGCTATGGATAAGCTACAGCAAGGGCCTCATCTTAAAGCTTCTATTTTAGGGGTTTTAAGTCCACTAGTTCATTTTATTTCACTACAAGCAAACAAATACAAAAAGAAATAAAAATATAAATATACACTCAGATAATTATGTCAACACACCTTACTGGTAGCAACATTCAGAGAACCTGTTAGAGAAAACACTAAAATAATATATGACTCTTCAATTAAATCAGAGTCACAAGAAATCACTGTAAGCTAATCCAAAATCAATCATTTGCATTACAGTAAAATACTGTCCCTTCATCTTAAACACTCACAAGCTTCACATAGCTTACATAACTCTGAAACTTCTGAGTCTGATTAGACATTTCCACATGGCAAGATGAGACAGTGAGATTATCAACTAATCTATCAATCCACTAGTTCCATACTCATCCACTGCAGTGGTCCTTATAGAAAAAGTGGACACATCCTACATATCTACACCCTGAGGATAATGTGCAGACTTCTTTCTTCTTCTACTTAGCAGAAACACAGTTTGATGTTCCATGTATTTTACAGACTCCAGACTTCTCCTAAATGCACACAGTAAGATTAAGACTTTTGTAAGTCTAAATGCAAACACAAAGCAAATAATCTATTAGTGCAACTGTAAGGTGTTGCAATCTTGCTAGCATTTGCCACTATCTAGAAAGAACAGTTATACTGTATAAACTGATTAACTCAAAGTAATGGTACAAGTAATGTATTAAGTATAAACTTGACATGAGATAGTTCAATGTTTTTCACAACTTGCTCTGAAGAAATTAAAATATACTATTAAGACTAGAATTAGAATTAATAGAACACACATTCCAGAATGTGACTTAGTTTTTTTACATTACTTTTATAATATGCAATATACTTTTTAATACTGTACCTTTTAAAGGATAAAAAGGTCTTTCTCAAAGAGATACAACAGAAAAAATATGTCTTCTTTATTTCTGCTTTTTCCTTTTCACCATTAGTAACAGAATTGTTGAGACTGGAATGGACTTCTGGAAATCACATAATCCAATTCCATTGTTCAAAAGAGGGCCAACTAGAGAAGGTTTCTCAGGGCTATGTCCAGTCAAGTTTTGAGTATATCCAAGAATGGAAACTCCACAACATCACTGGGCAATTTGTTCCAGCATTCGATGACTCTCCCTGTAAAAATTTTTGCCTCATGTTTAAATGGAATTTCTTGTATTTTAATTTGCACTCACTGCCTCTTCTCTCACTGGGAACTATGGAGAACGGTCTGCTCTCTCTCTCCCTCCATCAGGTATTTACAGACATTACTGAACTTTCTCTCCTTCATGCTGAAAAGTCACAGCTCCCTCAGCTTCTGTCTGTCAGATGCTGCAATCCTTTAATCATCTTTGTGGTCCTTCAATGAGCTTGCTCCAGAACACCAATGCCAGTCTTTTACTGGCATGCCCAGAAATGGGTATGGCACTCCAAATGTGGTCTCAAGTAGTTACAGCACAAGGGACGGACAGCTGCCCTTTGTCAGGCAATACTCTTCCTCCTGCAGCCCAGGAGGCTGCTGGCTGCACTTGCCACATTCACCATCTGTCTAGGTGACTGAGGTGAGGCTGATTACTGGCCTGTAGTTCTGCATACACACCCTTCTTGAGCACAGAGTTGAAATTCACTTTCTGCTAGTTCTCAGGAACCTCCCCTCATCACCAGACCTCTCAAAGATAATTCAGAGTATCCTTACAATGACATTTGCCACTTCCTCAGCATTCTCAGGTGCACCCCACCAAATCCCACAGACTCATATATGTCATTACTGGCCCCAAACTTCACATTTCTGACCAGTTCTCCCTGGTTTGTACATACCAGGTCCAGCAAAGAGCCTGTGTTTCCCTAAAGAGTCTGCATCGATTCGTTGCAGTACTCCAGCAATATAAGCTATCCAACTGTATCTCTGTAATCCCAGTGACATGACAACCCTGGAACTGACGCAAGTGTTGAATTCCTTCTGCATTAAGCCAAGAATTGGTTTAAAATTTGTTACAAATAGCATCTTTAAAATAACCTAGTTAATACTGTTGCCCAAAAGAATAATTGCGTAAACAGAAGAACTCCTTCAACAACAAGAGAGGAAAGGAAGAAACAATCCTCTGCATTTTATTGGTATTGAGGTACAGCCCCATTACAATTTATTTTTTCCTTTTAACTAAAATGCAATATAGAAAAAATATAGAAAAAACATTAAAAGCCTGATTGGTCAACTAGCAGTAAACACAAAACCTGCTCACAAAAATGGAATAAAGAAAGGTACAAAGCAACCTGCTTTGGACCTATAATTACATAGAACCTCACATTTATGTCCCAGCTTGCTGAAGATTGTAAGAACATTTTTTCTGGACTATAATTTCTTTCTGCACAGGGATCCAATACAAGGGTAACTCTTGGGCTTAGAAATCACCATTGGTAAAGATGCTTGTGGCTGACAAGATACAGGTCTCTTAGTCTTCTTCATGGTAAGAACACTGTCTTCCTTTGGGGGAGGCACATGCACTGGTTTCCAAGGAATGGGGTTACAATATGTTGGAGCTGGATACAAATTTCTATCAGCACTCCCTGAAACATTTAGAAAATACATGTAACTAAGAAAGAATATTCATACTAAAAGCTTTCCAATGCAAGCAGTTATAATAATTATCTGGACTAAATACAACACAACAATGTCTCCAGAGAAAGACAGCACAGGCACATCACATAATTTAAGTGATCCAAAATAATAAATATTCCACCTTTTTGTTTTTTAAACAGTAACTAGCATATTCTTCACCTCTACTTAAAATAATAAGCAGGTTGAATGGTCAGTCCTTTGTGTTCTTAAAAACTGTAAATGTCTACAAATTGGCTACTTTGTTTTACCCAACCACATGATGAATACACTTCAAAGTTTGTAATGTATTATACTAGATGACAAGTGAGTAGACAAATATTTTTCAAAAATCATTTAAATAAATTATTGCAGCTGTCAGTATGTAATGTAGGTCCAACCAAAACATGAAGGCAAGGTATATCACTATTTACAAATAAATGTAAGCAGAAGAGTAAAGGTTATTCACTTGCTTTATACATGTTCCTTAAACATTCAGTGACCAGAATTTTGGTCTCAAAACTATTTCTTCTGCAAAGTCAAACAGAAGCAGTTATCTTAGTTGTACAGAAAAATAACATGTTTTGAAACAAAAAAAAGGAATAGGATTACAGAGGTCAAGGAGGTGCAATGCAGGTGAAAAGGGAAACAGAAAGGAAATTTTAGCTCAGAATACAGGTAGATGCCCCTGTCTCCTTTTTCAGACAGGACTTCTGTCAGCTACTAATTGTTCTTGTGTCTCAAAATCCCACTGTCACCCTGACTTTTCAAGCTTTTCTGATGCACTTTCTAACTTAATATTTTTCATAGTTCTTAGTTTTTTCTCACACACAGGAGTTGTAATTAGAACATGTTTATGTTAAGACGAGGTTGTTTACATACTTTCTCTTGGTGTGAAAAAACAACTGATGGGCAGCTGTCTTGACCAATGGGATGGAAGAGGTGTCCAACTTCTCCTCCAATCCCTGGTCTGTGTAGAAATATTAAAAATTTGGAGTCAAATGTTTTATTAAATAATTTTAGCCTTCTCACGAGCAAGTGTGTCCGTGTGTGTCCTTGCGTGTCGCACAGCGACACTCCACCTCTTTTCTAAGAGGGATTCCGGTGTGCTAAGGTGACACACATCCTCTAACATGAAAACTAACTTTACAAGGATGCTGACATAACTAATAAGCTTCACAGGACCGAGTGATTTGCTCTAGTGATTCCTGTGCCTGGTAAGAAAAATCAGATAAAATCATAATTTGGTACGCCACATAATCATCTCAAATAATGTAATTTTCCTCCTAAATAAAAAAAGGCCAAGAAAAATACACAAAAGGTCTCAATCTGTTTCCCTAACTTATACCACAGTGTAAGTAATCATTCCTATGTGCCAAAATTAGATAATAGATGAGTATCTTAAACAGCTTTCATTTTACATTAAAGTATTAGAAGGAAGGAACCACAAACTGAAGTCACTACATATTTGTGTATTATATGTACAAACCTGTAGACTTACCATGTGGGAAACCATAACCATTTAAGGCAGGTTGTGGTTTATTTCTAGCATTTTGCAGCCATTCCTTAAAGATTTTCTCCGATCTCGTTCTCTTCTCCTGTAGCTCAGCTTCCCGTTCTTTTTCTTTTTCCTAAAAATAAAAGATAAGGTACTCCTAGACAAAGCCCTGTACAATATACACAAAATAGTAAATAATTTTTTGTAGATTTCCAGACTGCTGAATACATTTCAAGTATTTCTTCAAATACAAGCACCTTTTCCTAACAATGGGAAAGATGCATTTTTTAGTTTAAGTGAAAAAAACAAAATAACCCCCAACCTCCATGTTACTCCAGTGTTTCCCTGAGAAAAAAACCAAAGGCTATTAACAAAAATGCATTAATATGCATCTTACTTTGCTGACCGTACCAGAGCGTCTTTAATGCACTAACATTGCAACTCTTTAAATATTTTTCTTCATGTACAACACTGCCATTTGATGTCAATATATCCAATGTAAGATTTGAGCATACCAAATCTTAATCTGTAATAAGTTACAGATCATGTAACTCCAACCAAATAAATGATCAGTTTATTAATACCTTCTCTTTTTTCTTCTTTTCTGCCTCTTCAGCTTTCTTCTTCTTTAACCATTCTTTATACTTTATGTCAGCCTTTTCTTGTAACTGCATTTTTTCTAGTTCCCTTGTGGCTTTTTCTGCCATTTCTTGGCTCAGCTTTCGTTTCCTTTCTCTTCTTTCCTACAAGAAACATCAAAGAAACAGAACAGAAACTTCTTAGTATATTTCAATGAGCGATTCTTTTGAGGAATACAGTTAAATTTTATTACACAATTACAACGAAAATTATCATAAACCTGAAAAAATATGTCATATTGTAAGCTCTTTGAAATCAGAACCTATTCATAACTAGATTCCAGGTATGATAGACATATAAATTTGCCAAAAAAGTTGATAAAAATTTTACTTTCAGGTCTCCTCAGGTTTACTACTCTGTTTTATTTCTTCAGAGATTTTTTTTAAACAGATCAGACACATCTCAGTATTTCTGGGAATGAAATACATGTTGCAATTTTCAACAATAGTGTGTTAGCTTTACTTGTCAGTGAATCTAGAGCAAACTACAGTTCTAAACAGAAGTCAGGTAAAGTGCCCCCTTCTAAGAGTAATTGAGATATGCAGATTGTTCAGCACCTTTAAGCATAAATTAAAAGGAAAAAAAAAATTCACATAAAAATCCAGTTCCTGTTTTGTGACATTCTCTTAAGTTTTTTATACTCTTTAGTTTATCTACATAGGGACTATTTCAATAAATCAATCCACACATTTCTCCTGTTCAAATTCTGAAGGGGAAAATGAGAAAACACATTCTAGGGTAGGCAAAATGGTAACTTGAGTGTGAAGTGAAATTGCTGCCTGCGTGATTTGGAAGACAGAATACACTAGAGAGGTTATTCACTTCTACATCTTTTCAGAGTGTGTGTATCCAACAACAATGTTCTGAGGCTCTTTCTCTAAGCAGACAACCACATATCCACTGGCCTTTTCTTAAGCTGGAGAGGGAGGTATTTTTATTTTAAGAGTAACAATAGCTCTCATTTCAGTTCCTTGTAACCTTTATAATGTGTCTGGAATCGACTGATTTGATACTATTTCTGCTTAACTCATTAGCTCTGAAGCAAATGCATAGACATGCAGAAGCAAAAATCGACCAGACAAGCTATGCACATAACTTGGAGGAGAAGCACAAGACTTAAGACCAGTTTCCTCTTAATAGAAAAGAGCTGTTGAAAAAATATATTGTTTTTCTTTTAAGAAATCTTCTACTTATACACTTCCCTGCACACTCTCCTTGAACAAAGGAGATATGTAATTTAGCAGAAACTTATACTGACTCAGAATTATTACAGTTGGCAATATGGATATCAAATGCCTAGAATGCAGCTGCCAAGTATAATAAATAAATGAAATATAAGAAAAACACATTCTCAAGAAATCCAGAAATATATCCCATTCCCATTTTACCATTTTATATTACTATTTTTCCCATTAACAGAACAAAAAGGCAGAAAACTAGAGCTCTGCCCGTGCGTCCCTCCCCCACCATTTTCCCAGGTTTACCACACTTATGGAAAATCCAATCATTCATAATGAAGCAGAAACCATAATATTGCAGCTGGGGACCAAGCCAATCCCTTCAGTCTGGTCTAAACAGGATAACTGCTGGTTCAGTGCTTGCCCCCCCATACCAAAACTACCAGAAGTCAAATAAAGTAGCACATAGAGAATAACAACATCTACATTGCTCTACAACACATTTAGCTCATTTCTGCCAGGAAAGAAGCCAGTTAACAGAACTACCTGAGTTAGTGTCCTGTTCCATGTGCCAACACCAGAAGCATTATGACAATTTTACCATCAGCAGCTACACCACACACCGGGATTTCCCACCACCACACCCCACCCACCTCCTTTTACAAGCTATGGTTTATTACCTCTATCTACCTTCATCTCCAAGGCGGATCTTTCTTCATCTAAAATCAGAAGGTTACTTTCAGTACTGCTCTGGTATTCTCTTGTCAAATATTCTTATTTGACAATAAAGACTTCTTTGCATACACAATGTAAACAATTTCATAAAACAATTGCAACTAGCTTTTTAGTTATTTCAGCTCCTTGATTTTTTTGTTGTTTGGTGGGTTTTTTCCCATTTCACTTCTAATATATTCTAGTAAACATCAGCTTAATCTGTTTTGTAGTGTAGGGAAAATGGTCAAATATGAATCCACTCCAATTTCAGTGCATATTCTGGAATGTAAAACTACACAGATTTATAAAACAATTGGTCTTATTGATATGACTTCACAACAGTGAGGCCTGAACATGTGATAAAACTATTTATAACCAAGACTAATGAAAAAATACATTTCATTCTGGGAACTAAAAAAAGTGGAGGTTCTGAAATGTTTTTATGCTATGAAGCATAGATACAAGATCTTTCTTAACATGAAACAAATGCTTCCATATTTTAAAATGCTGAAAAGAAAATAATGTATTTTTGGCAAATTATTCAAATATCACCTTCCCCCCAAAAAAACAACCAGTTGTCTAAGCCTTTCCTCCTTCTTCATTTGAAATTTATCTCAATCTCTTTTTATTCAGAGCTGTTTCTCTCTCACTTCATTACTAAATACTCCCCAAATGTGCCAACAACTCCAGTTTTGAGACAATGGCTGTCTGGGACACATAAAAAGCATTAATGCAGATGAGAGATTTATGGGAAATCAGTGAGTTAACCTACAGAAGAAAGATGGCTTACAAAAATTTTGCACATTTTGTCATTTGCTGACTTACCTCTGATGTACATGAAAGTAAGTTACAAAACTAAGGATCATCCAAAACTACAGTCTTTAGCTAAGGGTCTTACTGCATAAAAGACATGAAAATTAATATAGGAGAACACTTTAAAAAACTAGGGTACTTCTCTACCTAGGGGCATGGTTCCAAAATGGAAAACCATTATAAGTAGAAAATAGACTAAAATCTTTCTAAATACTATGAAAGAAAGGCAGGGAAGCTTCTTAAAGTATGTATTTTAAATGATAATACTTAGATGAGTTTAGCTACTATCTAGGCTGACTTGAAGTTAAATTAGTTCCTATGTAAAGAATAACTAGCCATACACACTACCATGAAAGCCACAACTATTGCTATGTTTTACTTCCAGTGAGACATCCTTAGGACAGGGAGAGTCTCTGCAGAATTGCAAACTTTACCTGGCCCAGAAATTCCTCTGCAGACAAATCAGAAATGTTTCCTCTTTCTCTCACAATCAGAACATATTTTCCTTCATAAAGTCAGTATGCACCACATTCCCAGCTGCTTTAGTAACCTGTCACCCTGACCGTCCCAACTTTTCTCCCATCCTCATTATAAAAGTCTATCAAAAATGCTATGAATGTTCTTCACTCCTTCTTTTACTTTCCTTACTGTACATGTTCTTCACTCCTTCTTTTACTTTCCTTCCATGAATATGTGAAAGAAACCATTTGTTTATGCTTGGCATTGTTTAGATTGGATTTTAAAATTTCTCTTTGATCTTGTGTTCAAAACAGTCACAATTATTCACTAAACCACCAGTAAATTTACATACACTACATACACTATGGTTGAGGGTATTACATAAATGAAGGTATTGATTGTTAAACATCCAATTACTCATTTCAAGGAAGGCTTGTTCTCCTGCCACCCTACCCAAGCACATAATTAAGGAGAAAGGATACATATCTATCCTGCAGGTTCACCACTCTGTTGCTATGATTCTATCAAGTCTCAGAACCTAATGAATTCTGGGTTAGGTCAGTACTTGGAAATCCCCCACCCAACATAAATCCATCTGTCCCACAAAGCCAGGATGGTGACTGTTCATAGCACGTGTCTTACTGAGCCAGTACTAACTACTAAATTTTCAAGAAAAATCAGACATACATGTATGTGGTAGATGGGCAAAGGATTTTAAAATTTGAAGAAGTGTACCATTTCCTTCCTGAGAGAAGGTAAAAATATTAAATAATTTTCCATGCAGGGAAAAAAACCAACCCTAATTGCTTTTAAAATAGAGGCATCATATCCAACTTAAATAAAACTTCTAAAATATGTATTTCTGTATTTTCACATCAATGACTAAATGAGAGACTGGAATGTGTAAAGTGCAGAGGTGCTTTCTGTTCTGCATTTTCTATGTAGACTGTCACTGAGTAGAAATACCTTTGGAAACTAATTATGTGACTGATCCTTTTAAGATATTTCTCAAAACAATCCTTTCCCTCCTATGGTCTGCAGAACGTGAAAACATCTTTCTTTTCACAGATTTCACAGATTCACAGATTGTTCTACTTCACAGCTGTTTGCTGACATCTTAGCTAGCATATTCTAGCATCAGTTAATGCTGACTCATGGCAAAATATAGGAAAAGGCCACACTGCCAACATCCAGATTTACTTGTTTATCCTTATAATCACTGTGGACATCAACCACATTTAGCAGTCTTGGAAATCTGAGTAATTCAAACAACTTAATTATCTTTTAAATTTTGCTCTACAACACAACTCAGTGACAAGCCTAGCCCACACAAACACTTCTTTATCTCTCTAGAAGTTCTGTGTGAAAACAAGAGGCTAGAAAGGAGGTCAACAAAGGTCTGAGCTGCGGACGTCTCTTGACAAGCCGGTTTATGTCAATTTACTGCTTAAGTTCACACAAAGTCAGTGCAGACTCCACTGCAGTCTGGGAACTGGAGAATTACTGGATCTTTCTCCCAAACTGTGGAGACTCGATGTATGTGACAAGCGTAAAGTTTTAGTGTACCTGGTTCCTGGAACACTCTTGAGATCTTCAGAAGAATGGGGACTCCACGAATGCTGCTGAAATACATGAGCACTCATACTCACCTGTCACACTGAATTCCTCTTCCAAAACTCTAAAACTCATTCTAACACTCACTATGAGAAATTATTTCATTCTACCTATAGAATGAATTAATAGAACTTATTGAACTCTAGATTTTATAGAAATCTAAAGGTAATTAAGATTCAGGTACAACCTAAAATTACAACCATAGCATCAGTCATGCATGACAGAAAAAAAATTGTGTAAAGACTTATCAGGTCCAAGAGTAAAAGATCCACAATATGCAGAAAAAAAATGCCTAAGAAATTAGGCTCAGACTCACAAAAAAATTTAGATACGTAAAGACAGATTTAGTAATGCAAACAGAAAATTTTAATTCTTAAATGCAGTTGGTTCTCATGATTGGAAAGCAATTCTACTAGAAGCTTCCCTCACAAACACACTTCTTGAAAGGGTTCAGTCTTAAAAAAAGCATATATAGCATCTCTTTCAGGTCTAAACTGTTAGAAAAAACCATAGTACATCACGCTCTACATTAGCAACCAGAGCAGTGACTCAACAACAGTTCAGCTGTAAGAACATTAACCTAAGACAGGGAAGATCTGGATTTCATTACATTTCCGCCAGAGAAGATTTCAATTAACGTGTCCCCAAGCTGCAGGCTAGGATAACAGGATTCTCCAACCCTTCTGTGGTAATGGTACCACTCCTCACAAAATAATTAACAACTCATTGAATGACAGAGAGAGAGCATGAGCAAGCATAGCTTTTGAACTTGAAAGTCTTGCTCAAGCTGTTGAATAATCTGTGCTCTGTATTAACCACGCTGAGATAAAATACACATTAAACAAAAAGCCTTTGGTGTGTTGGCATCTAGGTGTCTCTTCTGGGAGGAATCAGCACACCAAAAAGGGAAGTCTGCTCCAAGAACACTGTCATTCATTACTATAGTGTGTTGGTTCTAGGCTTTCATATACTTCTACTGCTTTTTGCTTCTCATAAAGATTATCAGCCAACAACACAGTAAATGGTAAAAACAGAATTTTCAGTGAAAAATCATTCAAACAGAACTTTACATCCTGTATCTAGTTTCCATCAAAATTTGTAATTTTCAGTAAGTAAAGGGGACTTATTGAAAAGAAAAAAACAATAAAAATGGTTGAACAGCCAAATTCTATTTTTAATGCCTGCTTAGTGATATTTACTTCTAAGAAAAAAAAAATGTGTTGCTTTATTCACCATTCAACAATGCAAAAAGTATTAGAAAAGCTACAGTAAATTTTAGATTGGTATTAGAATAATTGGTTTTTCCAATGGAAAATTGTAACTACACTACTCGTGCTCTTACAACTTTCCTAGGTATCACATTATCACAGCATAAAGAATTACATGCAAAAACTAAGTACAAGAATGTTAACAAAATGAGTTTCAGAATTACAGTTATTTTGGAATGCAAGTTTGGGGATCTCTTTGGGGATTTCTGTTACTGTTGCAAACATATGCATAACACATGTAGTGGGTTTAGGTTTGGATGGAGCTAATTTTCTTCATAGCAGCTCCTGTTGTGCTATGTTTGGATTTGTGAACAAAATAGTGTTTGTTGGTAACACAACAAGTTATCACTAGCAGTGCTTACAAAGCTTCAAGATCTTTCCTGCTTCTCACCCCATCCCACCAGCGTACAGTCTGGGGGTGCACAAGGAGTTGGGAGGGGGCACAGCCAGAACAACTGACACCAGCCAACCCAAGGGATATCCCAGACCATACTGCTCAGCAACAAAAGCTGGTGGGAGCAAGTGGGGTCTCAGCTGCCTCGTGAGGCTAACCTGCAACAATATATAATATAAATGCTTGTATGTACACACATGTATATAAATGATTTGAATCCTCTAGATATTTCTAAGTTCATGTTCTATTGACATTACAAAAATGAAGCAGCTTTGCAGAGTCAGAAAAGGTGGATTAAATACGAAGACATCAGATTGTAGAAGGCAGAGTGCACTGCATCAGAGTTGGGTTTTTTTAATATGCAATCAAAAAGTTGTTGTCATCAGGCCTGACCTTTAATGCTAATATTTTCTTCAGCAATAATTCGTAAGTGGCTCTGACTGTGATGACAATCTTAAAGAATGAAACACTCATGGCAGTTTACAGGCTCTTCACAGTTTATGCATTTACAATGCATTTCTCAAAAGCTTTTCATACTTTGATTTGAAACTAATACTTTGATTTAATCAGTAATTCCACAACTACTATTTCAAGTGTTCAATCCCACAGCTGATGATAGGAATGAAAGAGACTTCACATTAGAGGATCAGAAGTTCATATGAAACAGGAACTGAACACCAAACTTGCTCAGCATTTATAACCATAGCCACTTCATTTTTAACAATAAATCTAACAATAACTCAGAAACAAAAGTTTGAGTTACACCAAAAATCATGTTATGCTCATTTTTCTTCTGAAATCAAAAGTATGTTTAAGAGTTATTTTAGAGTTAAAATATTTCAATTGATACTTGCCAAAAAGTCAACAGAAAATTTACTGTTTGTCCACAAATGGCTCAACTTTAAGAGGGAGAGAAAATAAGACTATTTTTCTCCAGGAGAGATCCAGTATCTTACTGAAAACTGTAAAGGCATTATTAGGTCCAAGATAGTGCCTAAAAATTGATTTAATTAAGTTTTTCATTCCTAGTGAGCTGAAAAATTTTGCCATGAACAAATATTTGTATAAAAGTATTTCAAGGCTTAGAATGTTCTTTGATGGTTCATATTTCAAAATATTACTTATAGTTAGTTCATTTACAACCTTTAAGAACCACAAAAGTTATTTACATAGAAGAATACTAAATAGCTAGGATTCCTTTACTTTCAAAAATAGTTTCTGTAAAATGATTAGAAGCACTAGAAAACTGTAACAGCATATAATTTTAAAGCTATATTGAAAAATAAAAAAAACCCAACAGTATACAAAAACTGTTCAAGCTTTGCTTCCTAAGTTCACCCTAAAGGACTATATTTAACAGTTAGAGAGCATCCCAACTGAAACTGCCATGCAAGAATACTGGCGTGACATAGAAAACCAGAAGTCTTTTACGCATATACAAACATTTTACTTCTGACATAAACGTCTCTCACATTCACAGTATGAAGTTTCTTCCAGCAGTGTCTCCTGGTGCTGGATGCTCAAGATGAAGGAAGAAATTTCATGTATGCTCAAGTGTGCCTTACTTTCTTTATCACTACAGTATTGAATAATGGAAAAGGATATAGACTTGTGGAGATTACAGAGATAAGATCTCAGAAAGTACTGCCTCCTGCCAAATAATTTTCTGCACTCTACAGACATGGCTCAGAATCTATAACTGAGTCTGAAAAAGGTGAGTGCTTAATGCAAATTTCAGTAAAAAGTACTGCAAGTTTTGCCTCAAGAAGTGTCTTTTGATAGTTCTATGAGGAAATAAAGTGTTTTCCAAACAGGAGACACACACATGCTCCCCAAGAAAATTGTATCAACTGTCAGTGCTTATGACTCTCACCTTAACTACAGGTGAAATCTTGATGCAACTTTAAACATCTTGGTCACTGAATTGACACATTTGTCCTTCATCCAGATCCACAAATAATCTTGTGGAAACTTGACATGAGACAGTCTATGCAGCACAAGTGTTAATATCCTATGGACAGCTAAACTTTTAAGTTCAGTTTATCCTTGATTTGAGTGTGATTTAGAGGAAAGATTAGCCAATGAATCATCTGATTTAAATGAAAATCAGCTTACTTTTCTAAACACTTGGGACATGCTCTAAGGATGACCCCATGCTTCAAAAACATAATATGATAAAGTCCAGACACAATGTTTTTTCTCCTGTCCTCTGGGCTGCTGGTTTGATTACCATAAAAAAGACCTCCTAATCCCACTGACAACAGAATGTAAGTTGTTAACCAGTAAATCCACAAAGTTCGAAGGTAAACTCAGGTAAGTAGAAATTTATGGAAGTTAAAGGAGGTGGTAGGGGTAGTGAGGAGAAGACAGAAGGAAAACTTTTGGGTTTGAACTGGAACTATTTTAAGAGGCAGACCAATTCCTTCAAGCCAATGAATAATTACAGACCTCTAGAACTTAATTTTCATTTAATTTCATTTTGGAAGAGGAAAATGGAATTGTATGTGCTGAATAATAAATCTACTTTTTCCTGTGTACTTTAATTAGTAATATAAATCATAATAGATTAGTAGAGCAGGATAGGCTCTGCAATGGGTTTCTGGCAATTATCCAACCAGCATTAAGACTAAGATTAATTAGTTAGATTCAAATATATGTTATTCCAGAGGTTCTAGGCTGAATCTGAAGGAGTTCTAAAATAATGAAAACAAATGTATGAGGTCTGCTCATCCAACCTAGCTAGTGCTGTTGTGATATTTTTAGTGAATTTTCATCTGATTTATTCAGAAACAGAAGTATAACAGAGTGAACAACTGGAATTGCTACAGACTGTAGCATGAACACATACACCCATGAACTACCAGGAGCTGAATATGCCCTGGTCTCCCAAGTGTTCCCATTTCTGCCATCTAGTGCATATGCTCACTTGGTGTGTCACAGCTGTTACAGAGCCCCACAGAGACCACGATTCTGTCTGTTTCTGACCCCGGACTCCGGCACTCCCTCAAAAGAACTTAAAAAACCTTTAGATCCCACCCAGAAATTAATTACTGACTGAAAGAATTCCCAGTTACTAACTGTGGTCTACTGAGAATTCTGTCAATTCAGCCCCATACCTCAATTATCCCTCCTAAATCATATCCTATGGTAAATACTCTTTGCCTGTCCATGGTGATATTTATCTAAATCCTTCTTCTGGCTCTATCTGGTGTACAAAACATTGCACACAGTCAAGATGTATGCTTAACCAAAAATGTCTGGGCACTGAACCTTGGAAGCCTGGGTACATTAAAGACCAAAATCCCAGCTATAATGAGCAGAAGGCTATTGCACAAGATGTACACCAATTGTTAGTTATCTGACTACTCAGAAAACAAATCTCTTTGTATCTTACAGGAAAAAAAACAGTCTTGAAAAAATGTTTAGCTGCTTTGGCATGTTTTCATAATTTTCAATTAAAACAGCCATTTACTCAGCAAACTGAAAGCATGGATGTCCAAAAAGACTGAGTAAATTTTACACAGGTTAACTCAAGCATGGCATGTACTGGAATATTTCTAGTCAAAGCAATATTTACCTCTTCTCTTTTTTTTTGGACCCATTCCTTGTGTTTCTCTTCAGCTATCCTTTTTCTTCTTTCATATTCTTGATTTTGCTTCATTTTCTCAAGCTCTTTATTCATTTCCTAATTACAAAAAAAGTATACATGTCAAATCTGTGGTGACCATTTACAGCAATACTGGCAAGAGTGCTGCAGTTAAAAAAATGCAAGCATTAGATTTTGGTATTTTTCCTTCATTAAGATTTTGAAGAAGAAGAACGGCAGTCAACATAGAAATACTATGGAATACAGTCAATGAAAATATATAATTTTTAGGATATTAACTGGAAATACGTATTTTAATTAGGCTTTGGAAGCAATTAAATGTATCAAATCACTCCTCAGATTGTTGAAATGGTTTTTTAGTCAGCAGACTCTTAATTTGCAGCATATATTTAATGTTTAATAATTAATTAATTTAATATTAATTAATATTATTCAATATTAATTATCAATTAAGTTAATTAATTTAATATTAATTTTTAATATTTAAAATTTACACTGTGTACTGCTCTGCACTATGGAAGGTATCAAAATCTAAGTGAAATATTATTCACCTGTGATTTTTAGTACCAGAACTATTACAACTTTAAGGCTTAACCCAAGGTTACTAAAGCCAAAATTATTGCAGATTCTAGCAAATTTTGAAACAGGAGTTTTAAAGGTGGCAGAAGAAATTTTTAAGTATATTTATATGACATCCAGTATATATGCAATCATTTGTATCTCTCCAGTGAAGTTAATAAAGAAAAAAACATAACTAAGGAGACAATTTGAGATGTCTAGCTTCTCCAACAGTAGCATTAACTCAAAGTGATAATTTTCAATGAAAATTCATACCTACAAACACAGACAGATGGAATTATTTCCATTAAACTGATTTTATGGTCCCTACACGACAGTCAGTTTCAGAGAGAATCCTCTTTTCTTACAACATTGCGTTTCAGATTAGTAGGACAACAATAGAAGCTTACAGAAAGCTCTAACACCCACAGTACAGATGTAGTTTGAAAATAGTTATTGTTGTAATGAGGCAAAGTTACAGCAAATAACATCTCTTTTGAGTTCCAAGACACCTGTATTGCAGGGATCTCAGCTTCTGTAAAAACTGATGGCACTGTAAGCACCTCAGAAGACACAATCTAATTCCACTCCAAACATTTACACACATTTTTTACATTCAGGGCAGACTTGGTACTCATGTCAGCAAAAGATCTGGGACTTCACAGCTGTTTCTCAGGATATCAGTTTAGAATACTTTTAATACGCAAATGTAGCAATAATTTTTTACATAAATATCACATATTTCATTCTCTTCTGGCATTTTACAAAAATGCTGATACTATTTTTCCCCCAAATATAAGCTTTTTACAGTATCTTGCTGCAGTTTAACATCTAAAGTTTTCAAAATCTTACAACTAAAAGTATTTACCAATATGACTATTTTCTACATGGCTTTAAGGCATCTGCTAGCTTACATTTACATTACCAATCCAGAATATAAACGCGAAGTCATGAAACGTCTGGTGGATGTGGATTAATGGATCAAAGCATATTCCTCAATTTTAACAAACCACTTTGACTGTACTGCTGACCTGCAAAATTCTGTTCCAGAACCTTCCAGTGGTATTATAAACAACATGAGGTAGCCCATATTAAACAGCTGTATGCTATATTCACTTTACAGATAATCACAAAAAGGCTAGGAAAACATTCAAGGTCAAATAGTTAATCAGTATCTAAAGTGAGAAATTACTTAATTTTGATGGGATTGTTCTAATCGCTACCCAATACTTCCTATTTGATTTTCAGCAACAGTATAATTTAAGCAACTTGCAAATACAAACGGAATAATCAAGAAAAGATAGAGTGCTCTCACTTAATTGTCCCAGCCCTGGTTCTCAAGAACTGTTCATCTGCAAGGGGGCAAAAGACAGAATGAGGGAAAAAAATTGCTGTAGCAGAGATCCCTATCCCTATCCCTATCCCTTATCCCTATCCCTATCCCATCTAACAGTTGTAAAATTACGTGCTAAGTGAGTAACAACACTGTGCCTCAAAACTAACCAAGTAGCTTGGCATACTTACAATCAGCACACGTCCCATTTTCTTCTGCAACCTACATGCAGGCATACATACCCATGATGAAAATCAAGGTAGCAATTATACAAATGTTTTAATCTTCTAACATTGAACATTACCTGACAGTTGGATAAACAAAATATTATACAGCACCAGTTCAATGAAGTGTAATATTTAGCAAAAGAAAATGCACATAACATGAATCACACCAGCAGTGACACAAACACTATGGAGACCTAAGACTCTAAAAAAAAAACCAAACTACTCGTGTTTCTACAACCAAGGAAAAGAAAATCCTGTGTCTGCTATCTTCTATTAGACTTGGAATCAAAATAACTGTATGCAATCACCTCTGCAGCTCTAGCTTGTAAGCGGGCACGTAGCTCCTTCTCTTTGCCAATGAACCATTCTTCCCATGGTGAAAGGTTATCTTTCAAAGGTGACACTTTCCTATGCCCTGCTATTTCAGAGTGCTCAGCCGTCCTGAATTATAAACAAGAAACATAAGATAATATGATCTATGATGTATTTGATTGAAAAGTTAAACAGTGTTACTGTCTTGAGATAGCACTTTTCTTTTATGGCATAATACGACAACAGTGACATAGTTTTTCTACTTGCTTAGTATTCTACTTGCTTAGTATTTCCCTAATGGATAAATGGCATTTATAATGCACCTCTGGCCATCCCCCTGACATTCTACATTTTACTTACTAAATTCTAGCTTGTTAGTGATTCTAAACTGTGGAACAGATTTAAACATTACCTTTTAGGAAGTTAACAAAAAGAATACCCATAACATCAGTGTCACTTTCCTTCTCACATAGGGAAGCCAAGGAAAAACAGAGATTTGACATTAACATCCTATCCTTGGTCACAAGAAGCTCCACGTTATCAACTGGTCTTCAGCAAAAGCAAAGCAAAACTGAGAATGTTGTTTTTATTTTCTTTAAGTCTTATACAAATGGATTCATGGTATCAAGCAACCTCAGCATTAAGAATCCATTCATTATGAATTCATCCATTCAATCCAGTAAGTTTTCCACCTTAAAACACTTTCACAGGAAATATGCTTAAGAAATACAGCCAGCATACCTTACTTGATGGTATTATACAAGGTTCTACTAGACATTTAAAAGGCTGTATTACGTAAGTCACTCAACTTCTTTACTCATGAATAATGTAGCAATCCCAGCCCCAGGTCAGAAATATCTTTTATAATATTCTATATGTGTACTATTTCATAAGTAACACAGTATATTAGGGTCTGAGTCAGCAAAATTTGAAAACATGCCAAGAGATTTCTTTAAAAGATTTCTTCTATCTGCCACAGAATTTTTTCTTGAGAACAAAGCAATGAAACTAGACTTCACTTTACTATTTCATATAGATGTACAGGCCATGGAAATACCTATCTACATACCTACTTCACTACAGTGAGGAATTCTGTTTGCTGAATCTAAGCTACAGAAGCATCCAACAAGCACATTATGCCAATGCTCCAGAAATCAATTTTTTAAATGTATGACATCTGGATTTTATCAATTAAAAAGTACAACATATTTACAAGACGCAGAAGTACTCCAATACCCAGTTGCACAACATTTTCTGTCCCAGTCATCTTTAGAATACATTTCCGTGGTAGAAAGCATTTGGGGACGTCAGTGCTACAGAGTGTTACTCGTCCCTGCTGTTCACCCGTTTGTCTCTGTGCTAACACGACTGTTGGCTGGTCAAGTCAGGGTAAATGATTTACACCGAAACCTACCTGAACAGGTTTATTTCCCAGACAAACCCACTTTTACGGTGTGAAATGCAGAACAACAGAACTGACAGAGACACCCTAACTCACAGACAATGCAAGGACAGAAGCAGCACAGCCCAAACATTCACAAGCCCAGAACAGTCCAATACATTCTGCTGCACTCCAGGGCTTTTATGTTATAGCATTAATAAAGACCAAAAATTTAATTGAGACAGCTTTTAAACACATACATATAATAAGAGATGCCACTTAAGAATGCCTAATAACACATTTTGTAAGAAAATAAGTCTCTGAAAGTTTATTAAAGGATTAAAGTATTGTACATTCACACTCAGGAAAAAAAACCATAACTTCGTACAGACTTGACATTTTGGGTAGGGATACTTCCTCAATACATTCTTTTGCTTTGTGTGATTTGCATTATGGCAACTAGTGGAACACAACTGACAAATCAACCTGAGAAAAAAATACAAGGAGAATGAAAAAAAAAAAAAAAAGAAAAATAATATTTATTACATCTTCTATCAGTACTCATGAAGTCCAAGTTGTCAACTTCTCAAAAAAGTTATTGACAATAATAGGTTAAAAACTTACTGTAGAGAAGTAAGAAATAAGAGAAAATGAAGCTTAAACAGAGGAAAACACAAGCTCAGTATTAAGACCTGTTAGGAGAAACAATTCTCTAATACTGTGTCTAAAGCTCTCTGATTGTACCAGAACCCAGTCTTTCTTAGTGTGCATCAGAGCCAGTCACACGCTCCCTGGCACACCAACCATGCATTTTAAACCACACAGACCTTGAAGGATCATTTTCTGAAATTCTAGTAGTTATGAACTTCTTCAAAATAATTAAAATAATAGACTTCTTTAAATACCCCATTGTCAAGTGCACATTTATTTCTAAGCAAGTATCTTAAATCAAACTAGATACATTTGGCATTAGACCTAAGTCTGATTAATAGAAAACAGTGATTATCATTCGCCGCATATTTACTAAGGTCACACCATCAAACATAACACGGGATCCACAACTTAAGTATGAAAATGCCTAACACCATTAACAAGGCCTTGTTTTTACCCTTTCTCTTTTGCAAATATTGCATTTCCCATGTCGAGTATCTGCTTTCAGCTAATTTTTGAGTAGTTTTAAGAGGACAGCAACAACAACAAAAAGATTCAGAGGGCATGCATCCACGGAGGGCTACTGAAGAAGGGGTTTTTATTATTATACTTCAGAGATCTTGGCAGCTATACACAGAAGCTGCTATATGAACACTTGGTAGGCACTTAGTACAACACAGCAGCAGTGTTACTCAGAAGCAGTGTCTGCATCAGCAAAGCATATATTTTGCCAACAGTTTAATAAGACTGCCAGCTCAGACCCTGAAAGAGGTTGTCTTCAGCTGCATCTTACTGCTGCCAGAGAATTCTGCAACAAGCCCAAGAGTTGGGAGCTGTTTCAAATAGCCTCTCAAGCTGCAAAGACATGTTGTAGCTTAAACAAACTGCAATAGAACATCAAGGTTTATGAAAAGAATTTCTTATTGGGAAGTAGTATACGGAGAGTTAACAGAAAACCTGAAAGAGAAGGGACCATAAAGTGGCTGATCTCATCACTCTGAAGCTTCTAACTACACTTAAATACTCCTTCCCTGGGCTTTTAGTACCTTTTTTAAGAAATGCATTTAAGTTAATTTCAGTGTGGTCCATATTCCTTCACTACTCTCCATGGAAATTTGAGAACCATGCTGGAAACCTGCACACCCGTGAAGCTCTCCTGTCCTTGCTTTACTCCACCAGCACTTTTAGCTCAGTTCAGCCTGGCTAGTTACTTTCACCACCAGTTAATGTACATGTCTGTGAAGTCTCCATCATGATGTTGTATTCCACAACAGGACAGGCTATCCCTGCTCTAAGCCCTTCTGTTTAAATGGGGAGAATAAGAATTACTTACTCTCCTGTCAAGCCAGTGAGATCTCAAGTAAAAAGAATGCACATTATGTTTGCAATATAATTAAAATGGAATAAGATTAAGAACCACTGGAGCAGGAGCTGTGCAGTGTATACATACAAAACTGACTCTGGATCCAGCTATATATACAACGCAAAGCCACCCTTTAGTCTGCAACCATTTTGAAATTAAGGCAGCAAAGACTGCAGCTTTTTCTCAGGCTCACGTCAACTGCTTATAGACAATTTATGAGCCCATAAAAACACTCAGGCGTCCACTGAGGAGACTTTCCAGGACACTTAAAAAAA
>VYXF01006544.1:283171-363337 GCA_013397295.1 Polioptila caerulea | reverse complement strand
AAAAAAAAAAAAAATGGAACAAAGGGCTTAAAGCGCTCATCTATGCAAACGAGCCTATGCTTATATACTTATGTAAAATAAACTTCTGTCCCCAGGTCTCCAGCGGAGGGAAGGGAGTGCAGGGGCCCGGCTGGCCAACGAAGGCCAGCCCCGAGCGCTGCTTGAGGCCGGTCCTTGCCGCACGGGTTACCTATTGCCTGGCGGGCTCCGAGCAGCCTCCACCGGCTCCTCCTCCTCACAGCCCGAGGAGCTGGAGCGGGACACGAGGGAGAGCAGCGGGCCTCTGGAGGGGCTAGGGGGGTGCTCGCCCTCAGCGGGCGGCGGGCCGAGGAGGCCGGCGNCGCCCCGCCGCGGCCTGTGCCGAGGTCGAGGCGCTGCCTGGAAGGGACCCCGGCACAGACGCGGTCAGGACCGCTGTTGACCAGCGAGTCGAGTCCTCCCAGCACATGGGAAGGACTCTGGCACCCTGGCCCAGGAGAGGCAGCAGGCCCGGGACTGCCTCCCTCGCCCACGGCATCTCGAGGGCGATCCCTGACACGCGTATGCTGACCTGTGTTCACAGTTTTTCTTTCTTCCTTAGCGTTTTTGCACACGCACCAGTCCAATAAACAGGAACCAGTAACCTCATCTGCAGGTGACAAGCCCAACACATCAGAAGACGGCATCTTAACATTTTTTAAGCCAAGTCAAAATTTGTAATCCATACATGCGTTAAATTGCAAAATCACATTTCTGTCCTCACAATTACTATCTCGTTTTGGATTCATAGTTCTAAGGACTTGGTTTTCATACACCTCTGCTAGGAAAATGGTGTCCTTTCCCTTGTCTATCAGTTAATTCTCCACTAAGTCTACAACTATCTTTAAATAGGTTAGATTATATATCTATGTTCCTATCCTTGTTTGCCACTACATTCTTCGGCAGCCTTCTATTTGGGTTCCAAATCCCAGGAACACAGTTCCCCTTCATTGCTTATGCTNCCCCCCCTTTTAGCCAAATCTTAAACAGGATCAGCAACAAACATTTCAATTACCAAAGCTTTTCATGACCTTCAAATTTCATCAACCAAGGAAGTAACTGCTCATCAGCAGTTGGTAAATTTTTATAAAACTTTGAGTAATTTTGCTGTGGCTGACTAAGCAGAAGCATAACTGATATTGAGATACAGAAGTTTGAAACTTATTGTAAATTTGGCTGCTATATTAACTGCTCTTGTGAAGATTATTCAGGTGAGTTTGACAAGAAGTACATTTTTTATTGGATAGGAAGTTGAAAAATAAGAAACAGTATTAAAAATGTTTTGTCTTAATCAGGAGAGTCAATTGTGACATCTGAGGCAATTGACTCACCATAAAAATTGAATTTCAGTAGCTGAATGATACAAAAAGGTTGTCAAACCTATACAACCATTATATGCACCTAGACACCACCAAAAATGAGTGCTGTGAGGCAGGAGACATCTCAATGCCATCATTAACAGTCCTAAAAGACGCCTAAAATTATCATATTGGAAAATGCTAGGATGGGATGTTTGGGCTGCAGCTTGGGCTATAGACTGACGGGAACCCAAATACGTAATTTCTCTGACGAACAGGCTGCATCTCTCCTATCTCTCAGGAGCATGTACTTCTGTCCTCCCTTTAGCTCATTGGACCCTTCACTGACGCACAAAACCTTACTAAAGTGGTAGAAAAATACTTGGCCAAACAACTTGTGGTCTGAGCAAGCTAAAGCTCAGGGATGGATCAGACAACTGCTGAGGCAAGTGACAGGAATACACAGCCACAAACTATAAGGGAGAGGCAGAGGTGTGGTGTAAGGGGGTTGGGATTTCCCCCTTTCAGTGGTGGAGTTTCTGCATTTGGCTTACCATTTCACAAGGAACTGCAGTTTTGACAGGTTGGAGAATTAACATTATGGTTCCTGTAAGAAAAAAACCCAAATGTTATTGCATTGCTGATCACCAGATAATAATGCAGAACTGTTTTCCAGCAAGCTGAAAAACACAAAAAAAGGCCTGAATACATCTCTGATCTAAGCAACCCCAGAATATTGAATACATCACTGTGCACCAAATGGATGCTCATGATGCTTAAATAACTCCATCCAGTTGTGGTAGATTGTTGAGCTGATTATCATAAAATAAAGAATCAAGTATGATTAGCCACAGTATATCTAACAAACAAATTAAACCAGTTGAAATAACTTAAGTTGATGATTCAAGTATTGGAGACAAAAGAATATCACTAGAATCTAAATTTCATGCCAAGTAAAGTTACAACAAGAAGAAAATTTCAAATTGATCTGAATTCTTAGGATACAAGTTACATAATCCAATGCCTCAGCTTTGTTCAACACAAACCACCTATGGTTTTACAGGAACTTTTGTATACGTGCTGCATTTAGCTAAGAAATAAAAGTGGCACGAAAGTTGTTCACTCCATGGCTACCCAAGCACTGTGAGCAAAGCTCCATGTCATGGCAAGCAGGAAATCTTCCAAGTGTTTCAACAGGCTGCAGACCAAGGTAATTTCAAAACATCTCAGAAGGCTTGAAAACCTTCCCTGACCTTAAAGCCCATCTCATAGTGAAGACTGGCAACAATGATCAATTAACAGAAAAAGTAAAAGCCCCATGTTGCCTGAGTAAATTGAGGAATTCTGGAACTCCCTGCACTGTGTATCTCTCACTTCTAATGGAGGCCTACATCACCTGGAATGGCCAGAAACTGTGAAATGGATGTCTCAAGGTAAGGTAGCAGCTATTTTGCCAAACACAAACATTTGAGTTTGTCTATTCCTTCCTATCCCATCATACAGAATATGAGAATTTCTGAGGAAGCCGGAGCAGATGTTGGGCAAATGACTTATATTAACAAACCTTAGCACTGGGACAAGTTAGTAGAGCTTACGCATCAAGATTCCCCACAGAGAGGGAGCCAGTTCACCCTTTGGGAAAGTAAAGCATTGTTGCTGGAATG
The DNA here is from genome assembly GCA_013397295.1 of Polioptila caerulea. Taxonomy (NCBI): domain Eukaryota; kingdom Metazoa; phylum Chordata; class Aves; order Passeriformes; family Certhiidae; genus Polioptila; species Polioptila caerulea. The sequence continues at coordinate 360,357 of VYXF01006544.1, read as the reverse complement.
GCAGAAGCATTCCAACTTTGAAGAGATGTGAAAACATAAACTAATATTGTTACTATCCCTCTTACCATTCTGCCCAACTTGTCAAGCCAGTTCCACAGCCACTGTGCCCTACTTAACAGAGAAAAAGTATGAGCCCAAACAATGTAATTTTGTAAAAAAGCACTGAAACAACAATCCAGCAGCTTCAGGTAGACAACTTCTATGGCCACAAAGGACTGACAAGATAAATGGCATGTTGCAAGGATGGCAAAACCTTAATTCTGTGAACTGAATGCCAGAAGCTGCTGCCCTGGCAAGAATTAAATGCCAACACTGCTAAAACCCATAGCAAAATCAAACCGCCACAATGAAGCACACAAGTTGCCACAAACAACAGAATGCAGTGAATAAATATATACACATACCCCTATGGCTGACAGCAGTGTAAAAAATCGTCCTAATTTCTCACTAAAGAAACTAGAAAAACTACATTCAGTCTTTCAGTGGTAGCTCACTGTCACAGACTAGAGAATAAGCACTTAGAGCTACCAAGCAACAGAGAGTAAAATTCAGAGTAAAAATAGCATGATGTGTTCACAGATCTATACTTTCTGTCTGCATGGTCATGCCAATCAGCCTGTCTGAACAACCAACTGCTCATGACAAATTTCTCAGAAGTATTCCCTAATAGCTACCCACAGTATTTAAAAAAATATTTTACACATAAAATATCAAGAAAGCAATTCCTTAGGTAACAGACATAGAAAAGATTTATATTCTAGACACAAATTAACTACTCTGAATCACTAAGCACCTTGATTTGCCAACTCCTGTTTATGAAATCGTTCAGCTTTAGAAATTCAACTGTAATCTGATGAACTCAAGTCTCTGAAAACACTAGAGCCAGCAGAAGTTCAAATTGATGAATACTAGCCAGATTTAATGAAAACAATGAGATCAGATTGCTTGCAGATATAATGTCTAATTGCCCACTAGACATTAAGGAACACAGAAGTACAAAAATAATCACATGGGAAAAAAAACTTACTGAATTTAGGGAGAAACAGAGGCTTAGACATCAAGCTTTAAGCTTGAAGAAAAGACTATTTTACTTGTAGCCTTGAAAAAGATAGAAAATTTGAACCAAATAAGAGTTGAATTCAAGTTTTCCTAGGTCTTCAGATTTTCCAGCATAAGGAAAAATAGTGTGGCAGGCATGGAAGCAAGGGAGAAAGCTACTTGGCTCACACTTCATGTCAGAGCTCAAGGAACACTGCCTATACTTGTCTACTGGCTATTTTTGTGCCTGACTGTGTAGTTCTGCTTGATTGGAGGCTGTGAAACCTGAGAGGTCCTGGATTGCTTCACTTTCCTTCATGGTATGATGTATTCTCATTCTTCAGTATACTGTACACACTGCTAGTTCCAGCCCAGATTCTGCTGACTGCAGATGTGGAACCATCTGCTTTAAAGGGATAGTGCCTCGAGATGAGAACTTCTCTCGTCTGGGGAAATGTGCAAGAACTCTATATAACACATTTAGTTTAAAATCACATCTTTGTGAATCACTAGCAGGATCCCCACTCAACCCATCTGTTTTATGTTAGTTGGAGATCACAGCCCTCCTGCTTTTGAACAGCCTTCACTTCTTTAGCTAGTTCATAGTTCTGTATAAAGTCTTTCTCTTTTAAAGCATCAGTTACAGATTTACTTGTTCATTTCTGGGCTGTAATTTTCGGAACACAGGTTATGCTTTTGTTACTGGAAACCAGTGAGACACTTCATATTTTGTTACCCTCAAATCAAAATTAGTTCCCTATAGCAAACACCACAGTGACCACTAACTGGTACTTCTTACGTAAACCCTAAACAATGTTACTTTATATTGGAGTAGTGCCATAAATCACCTTCCAAGTTCTTACAGTATAAAACAGTACAGAAAACAGCAATGTGACATATTATCCCATTTCAGATTTCATTTCCTTATTTATTGAATCATCTTCAACCAAAGTCTAGAGTTAAATCAAACTCTACAGTACAGTATGTAAAAGGTAATAGTGAAAAAAATCTCCTGCTTAAAAAAAAAAATTATGCTAACAGTAAAAGATCAAAGGCATTTATGTAATTTAAAATTATTGAGAGTACATATAAAACAAACAGTGCATTGTGCTTTTAATTTAAAAAATTACCCTGTAAATTGAAATGGAAGGCTTAAAAATAGTAATTAAAGTGAAAAGAATTACTGAAGTATCTGTTTAAGTTTGAAATTTCTGGCTAAATTCATAAATAAACAGGAAATTCAATGTGAAGAAATTAAAAAAGGCAAAAGGCATCTAGATCAAAACGTTGCAAAGCAAATGCATTATTTTTATAAGAGAATGAAAAAGCTCAATTTCAAATGAAGAGCTCTCACCAACATATTGTCACAGAGCAGGCTAATAGCCATCTGTAAGAAATTACTCTTATTGGGCGAATTATAGGGAATACCTTTGGCAATTTTATTTGTGACCATCTCCCTGCAAAAAGGTGCTTGCTCTCAACAGCAGAAGGAAGAAAAACAACAGCAAAATTGCCTTGCCCTATGTTTTTTATTTAAGTCAACAGCAAAGCCTTTTTTGACTGCTAAATCCAGCATTGGAGCTCAGTATGACAGGGGTCTAGAGGCTGTGGAGGGGTCTAGAGGCAAGATATGCGACACTGCAACTGTAAGGATAGCTTTAGACTCTAGAAAATTGGAGGGTTTATTTTCTGCGGGCACCCCAGAAGGGTGTAAGTTATGGTTTCACTTATTTCAGTCTCAAAACTGAAATTAGGAAGCTTTACCTAACTGAAGAGGCTGCTGAGGTTACAGCTCAGAAAGCCACTGGTACACAGGTAACAAAAATCCCACATTGCTAACATAAAAGAGCTTTAAGGCAAGCTTGTCCCCATCTATTTGATGTTGCTTTTGGAGTGGCAGTAAATTCTCAGTGGGTGAGAACATCTGAACATTCCATTGTGCTCTGGCCTGAGATCAGCTTGACCAGCAAAGACACAACGAAAGCTGGCATTAAGTACCTGGCGGCTGGATTTGTGTGGATTCTCCTTATTTGATTGTCCAAGGGTGTCATGCACGTGGTCACGTTGAGAGAGGCAGGTTTTGCAGAACTGCTTCTTAATAGGCTGGATTCAGTAGCTGCTGCCCATGTTCTTTCCCCTTTACCAGCAGCAGACAGAACCAGCGTGTGCTGGAAGACACTGGGCTGACTGCATGAAAGAGTTAATTGCCAGTATAACTGAACTCCAAAAACATACTGAGATACAGTAAAATACTAGAGCTTCAATGGATCACATCTGACCTTTTGAAACAGCAGGGCAGCAAAGACTCACTTTTAAAACAGAAATAAATCCATATACAAGAACATTGAAAATACATCAGGCTTTCTGGAAGCTTCATGTTTGGATTTCCCCCCGTACTGATTATAAATGGCAGCTGACATTTACAGTCCTTTTTGAGAAGCATTCTTATTACCTTTGACAGGCTGGCCAACAGAGGGAATGTGTGACAAGCTGTGACTCTTACACAATGATGGCTTAAAAAACCCCCACAATTTTCAACATAAATAAGTATCAAAATGAAAATTATAATCTGTATGATTATTCAAAACATACTAAAAACATTTCCACTCAAACACAATACATAACATCTTTAATCAAGAGATTGCTTCATACAAGGGCTAACACTTCACTTAAGATTTTTAACCTTTTGCATGCCAAGAGTCAGCATTATTCTGAAATCATAAATCTACTAGAAAACTGGCAATTTTCTTGTTTTTCTGGCAGTTTTTTCCTGAAAGTTTCACTACATGTAGCCAACAGAGATGAGACATAATTTATGCTCAGTAATTCTACATGTGCACCATTTTCAGCTTTAACTTTTGAAAAACAGAGATAAATAACCATAGGTATTCATGTACCCTTTATTTGCTTTCAGTCTAACATTCCATGCTAATTGCAGATGAAATATTCATTGAGTGTGAATATAACAATTAACAACTCTTGGATGGTTTTCTTCCCTTTTTACACTTGAATATTTTGGCTTACAAAATTGACAGCATACAGTAAGTATTTCTCCCATACTTTGTACAAACTACATGATTTTGATATACAAGGATCCTGTTTTTATTATAGTGACAATATACAACCACGTCTATTTACAATGACAAAAGTACATAAACCACATTTTAAACATTCTGCTACTGGCAGCCACTATTGTTTAGGAGGTAGCTTTAATTTACAAAATTAACTGAAGCCACATTTCCCATCATGGGTTCTATCAAATAACTTACAATACAAAGATAAAAATTAATTGTATGAACAGTATATACAGTTTAATTCTCAAAACAGCAATCTAGCTTTAGATCTTAACAAGAACTTCTCCAGAGTAACTGGGATGGCAGTGGATTTACTCTTGATCTAGTGTATTGTCCAAAAACCTTATATAATTACTTAATTATGCATTATTAACTTTGTATTAACCATAGTTCAAACTAAATATAAAAAATTGATCACTGCTTATACTTAAATCAATTGGGTCTCAGAACTTTATTTAATGCTTTAAAAAGATTGCACTGATTTATGTGAAAATCTTTGCACAGTGTACTTCACTGTCAGTAAAATAATTGGAAAAATGCTTTCTTTTTTACTGCCAAATTGCCTTGCACTTTCCCTCCATTTCCTAAAATCTCGGGGTCTATCCATAGGTATTACTGGAGTGGTGTAACATTCAACAGGCTGCAGAGTATTAGCCGGTGTTACTGCAAAGACATGAGCTGTGAACAGTGACAGCTCTTCTGACACCCCAATACATCAACATCCCTTCCAATGGTATGACTTGACTGCATAATACTGAAGAAACTTACTGTGGTTCACCTAAGTAATGCATCATCACTGGAAAAATGTGTTTAACCCTATTATTCCTGACAGCTGTTAATATTTTTTATTCCAATGAATCTACAGAATATAGTAAAATATGGAACAAACACAGTATTCTGATATTGCTGTCACAGTTACGTATGGGAGAATTATTCCCTTTTTTGTCCCTGCAATAAAATGCATCCTGAGATTCCATGCTGAATATACTATACAAAGCTAGCAATAGATTTTTTTGCTAATTATAGAAAAGTCACATTTAAAAATAATTTCTATAATATTAAACAGCTGTCCTTTATATTGTGCTTTTGCAGGGGGGGGAAAAAAAATCAACAGGACGTACCTCACCACCAGAAGAAGCAAAGTACAACTGCAATATGATGTGGAAACACACCATTAGCATGTAAAACTGTATAAAAGAAACCACTATTGTGTGAAAGGAGTAAAAATATTGGGTAACAATTTTGGTTTACCAATTATTTACAGTCAGGGCAATTGATGTATTTTTTAAAAATGTATGGCTCAAGAAGTTACTGCCCACTTCCCTTCTTTACAAATGACACTAAACAGTAATTACAAAAGTGCTTCCTGCTTGAAAGGTCAAAACAGGCAACAGTCTGCAAAACATTATACCTCTTTATTGGAACAGCTGATGGCAGAAAGCCTTTTCAGTCTTTAATTCTTGGTATGTTGTAGGCATAACGAACCAAAGGGAACCCTCTGCTTTGGTAGAAACACGCACGGCCACAGGCCTGCACTTGGTCCGAGCTGTCTGACACAAAGGAGTCATCCTCGTCTGCATAGTCAGAGTGGGCTGAGTGGGTGCCACAGTCTGACCAGTAGCCATCTGGCCTTTGGCAAGGCACCGCTGCCAGCGCAGGACAGCTGTGGGATTTTATTAAATGTTTACAGGGCATGGGCTTGGATAAAAGGAGTGATTCGCAGCATTCACACACAGCAATGTTACCCTGCAAGTGGGTGTAAATACCGCAGTCGTAGTAAAAATCCTGTGTCACGCAGCCCCCTTGAGCACTGACAGCAATTGCTACTGCTCCATTCTTCCTGGTCAGATGGCGCCTGAGCAACTTCCAGTCTTCCTTGAACTTTGGGTTGAAGAACACGTACAAGACTGGATTCAGGCAAGCAGGCAATGGGAAAAATATCAAAGTAACAGACTTCATGATTTCAGGGCTGATAGAAATTGCAGTGATCAATGGTGCAAATGAGAAAAATGCAACAGGACAGAAAAAGATGCAGTTTGTGAAGATTAGCCAAGCAACATGCTTAATCGTGCTGGACTGTGAGTTTTCGGAGAGATCCTCTTTTTCCAAGTTGCAATAGAGTTTAGTGTAGATAACAGCCATTAGCAAAAATGCTAATGAATTCAGTAGCACTAAAGTTACTGTGAAACCTAACAAAGGTGTTTCTCCAGTGGGGAAGGGCAAGCAAAGGGGTGATGCCGAGTACTCTGCTTTATAAAAAAGTGGTAAGCATCCTGCTACCAGAGCACACAGGAAAGCAAAAAATGCTGCAATTTGAAATTGTTTTTTGTGATTGCTTTTCCCCTTTTTAATGAATTCCTTTGCAGAGAAGCTCCGTTCAACAGCTGCCAGCATCAGGAAAAAAATGGCACTTTCTGATGAAAAAACTGCAAGAAACCCAGCAATTCTGCAACCGCTGCCAGTCTCCCACCATATGCCAAATTCAGCAAATCTTCCCCAAGATAAAGCATCCAAGAAAGTTAAAATACCAGTATAAACTCCCATAAATAAGTTAGAGACAGAAATTAGGCTTATAAACAGTTTGGAAGATGGTAATGTAGTACAGGATGCAAATATTGTTAACATGACAAGCAGGTTGAAGAACAAAGCAACCAAAAAAATAAACCAGACAGTAAGGCGGATCATCCAGCTGCCCAATAAATATTCACAGGGCTTAAAAGCACCTAGAAGAAAACAAAAAACAAACAGAAGGACAACCAATTTAGGAAAAAACTCTGTCTTAATAAGCAAGATTTTGAAAAGGTCTTAAAAACGTACTCCTCATTAATTCATTAATAGAATACACAGCTGAACTGCTAAATAGGTCAGTTGAAAGCAAACTATTCTGCTGAAGTTATTTACTAATTAATTATGCGTGAAATAATAATTACTGCAGTGAATGGTCACTTGAGAACATTTTGTATAAACAAGCTAGCTAAACAAACTTAATTTTTAGCTATTCAAAATAGTTTTTATTAGTGCCACCTAAATATTATTTTATGTAGATTTCATACTTCATAAAAAAGGTTAGTCAAAAATATAAAAGTGAAAGTTCACAATCCCCTTGTAAAGGAAAAGAATTTTTTAGAAGGAACATGTTCTCTCAAAAAATTATTCACAAATATGCCTTCTGGAGTAGCTTTTGGTCACAAGGAAACATCTGTAGAACAGCATACAAATCCAGTTTAATCAGCTTTAATAGGGACAGGAATTTACTGTCCCCCAACTTCACCACTGAAAGGCACTGTGAGCTTGAAAACTCATATGAGAAAATTATTTTTTTTTTCTTCTTTTGCCACTTAAAACAGCTTACATAATAAAAATGTCCAGCAAACAAAATAACAGGAGACAAGACAAGGAAAAAAGGTCACTATTATTGCTTACCCTTCTAATCCCCCTAACTGCTATTTATTCCATAGGGATTTTAAGTAACTATTGGAAGAGTTTAACCTCTCCTATATCCCCACCAGGCACTGCTAATTGTCCTAAGCACAATAGCTCAGGATCCCTTCCTACAGTTGAGGACCACTCAGGGAACTGAAGAAAAATGCCAAACTGCAAAGGCTGGAGCTTCTGGAGCTGGATTCAGCCTGTGACCTTGGCTCTGTGCATCACATACCTTTCCTTTAGGCAGAGGAAAGGTAAGGACAACCCATCCCTAACGTGGGCAGGAACAGAATTGCCAAGAATGATTAAATGTCAATGCGAAAATCTCCCAAGGCCTAAAGCAACTTCCAGAAATTANCAAAAAAAACCACAAAAGACCCCAAACAAAGGAAACAAAAAAAACCTTTTTGTTTGTTTAAACGATTAAGCTTCATTCCTGGGCACAAAATAATGGAGCCCACTGGATTATCAGAAAATCAGGAGTAAAATCCCTTTTTAGCAGGTATTCCCAAGTAAAACATCAATGACAGAATAATTAACTTTACAATACATTTATGTGACACAACACGCTAAGCTGATCTGCTTAAAAATAAAAACAACTTCCTACTTAGGAGATTTTAAAATGTCAATCCTGTGCTTCCAAAATCGACTTTAAGAATTTTACTAGTAGCTGTACTTTAGACAAATAAAAGACACCACCCTTTCCTGTCCTTTTCTCAAAGTCTAGCTTATCTTTTGAGTTAAAAGTTACCCTCCTCTCACACTAATATTCCCAGCCCATGCTGGGAGGGAGGAAAAATTCATGCTTGAAGGATGTTTCGGTGAACTTGAGATACTTGAGCACCACTGTTCAGCAATCCATTCTTTAGGCAAAATAGAAAGTGGATCGACAGGCTGAGCAGTGATTCAGAACTTACATGGTGGGTGGAGTATCTTATGACCAGATGGCAGCATGAAATAGAAACTCTTTAGTACGAGAGGGACTGATGAAAAACAAGACAAATTGTGAACTTGTAGAACAAGCTCTTTCTTTTAGACCTACTATAGCATTTCAGGCATGGACAAAAAGAAAGAGCTAAAGACTTTAAAAATTTAACCCATGTAACACACCATCTCAATTCTCATTCTGTAAACAGGAGATCAAAAACAAATAAGCACCTTTAACAAATTAACTTTCAGATTATATATAATGACATTAATATACTTAACTTTCTGACTACAGGTTTTTTTGGCTGTGATCAAGAAATCCTTGTGATATTCTGGATATTAAAGCCAGAGCTAGCTTAAACGATAAACACATAACATAAAATAGTAGTTAAAAGAAGAGAAAGAAATAAGACTTGGAAAACTCCTGCTCATTCAGAAGTAACTTTATTGGAGGTATACTGCATTTGCATGCTCCTGTTTACAGAGACAAAAGGCTACAAGATGTATGGAAGGAATCCTCTGGAGAGGCTGTGGCAAAGGCAAGAAAGCAAGGGGCACCACAGCAAGTCCTTTAGGAGCTGAGTGGAACAGTGTACAGAAATTTTCAGTTTGAGTGAGAGCAACAGAAGGGCAGAAACAAAGCTGCCTAGAATGAAAATATTCATTGCAAGATCAAAGACTTTCAATACTCCTGGACTGTTCAAGCCTGAATTGGAGTAAATCTGGTATGCCACTAAGGCTATTCACTGCAGAAGTATCTTTAGCAATTTAAGATGCTACTGGCATACTCCAGCTACTTGTAACAGCTCTCTGCTCAAAGTTAACGTGGCTGTAGCAGGGCTGGGGAACAGATCACATGAGTGCTCCTTATCCTCTCTCCTGGAAAAACATCAAGCTTCGTTAAAACCACCAATGATAGACAGCAGTTTCAGTTAAGCTTTTAAAGCACAGGCTGAACTGTCACTGAAACAGATGAGCATTCATACAGTCTGCTCCACAGACATCTCCTTGGCAAAAATAAGGCAGAATTAGGAGGCAGCGCATTAGCAGACTCCAAATATGAGCATTACAGTCTTGATTATTCTGCTTATTAAAAGAAATTTCAGTATTTTTCCTAGCGTAGTTCTCCAATAAAGGGCTATGTGTCTAAAGCTGAGTCAAATCTCTGTTACTGCTCACCTAAAACAACACTGACATCAAATTAAATTTTACCAAAATCATTGGAGAATTTGATCTTCTGTGTACAGAATGTACCAAGAATGAAAGAGCAATTCTGCACTCAACTCTTTGCATAACACCATGCCTAAAATTCAGTGTGGCTAAGGCACATAATGAGATTTACCTGTTGCTGGTGTACAGTGAATAATAGTCTGTCCCAACTCCTCATTTTTTGCACTTCTCAGAATATCTGCATTAGCTGTAAAAGGGAAAAACATATTAGTTGTATGAAGAAAAATAAGTGAAATGGCAGTGAAGCTGCCTAGGATGAAGTAGTTCACCAACACCTGACCCTTTTGACAAGTGAAGTTGTTCTGGTTTGCCACATAAGGTCAGATGTTCAGTGCAGAAATTGCTGCTCACAAGGCTTTGTAACAAAACAACATCTTTGATCACTGGGGAAAGATCTATGGAGCCTGAAGCAGACATTGGAAGGACAAGTCCTATCTGAATAGAAGGCTGAAACACTGAGAAAAATAAAACCATGACAGAAGCAATACTTGCAGTTTGAATTTTTTTTATGACAATTTTTTTTTCAGACAGGCAAATCCTCCAGTGTCCAACATATCTTCAACATGTTTAGAAGGACCATGGCACTGCTGATTTGTAAGCAATTGCTAAGCACTTTCAGAGACTGCTTTTGTATGCCTAAAAAGACTCATTTTTCACATTCCCTTATTCAAAGGCAACATACACTGTTATTCTAGTCTGATACAAAACAATACTGCTGATTAAGTACAATGAAACATTTACCCTTCTCATGATCCATCAAGGCACTTGGATCTTGGTGATTGGAATCCTCAGCATTAGAGCTCAGATAAGAATCACAACCCCAAAATGCACAGCACTGATAAGCATATGGTACCGAGAGTGACCTGAAATACAGGCAGAACAAGAAAGACTATTAAACTTTGTAACCAAAGTTAAGATTACCACCTATTAAAAATATTTAAGTAACACACTTCAGTGCTAAACTCAAATCTTCTTTTTCTCTCAGTGGCTGATAAGAACTATTTCAAATTGGATCAGGTATGACCGTTTCTAATGAATTCCTGCACTGAGATAAAGGACAGGTGATATATACAAGTGAGGAGTATAAGGATGATTTTATGCTATTTAGCTCTCTACTATTCTTTCTACTCCACATACAAACCAAATTCTGAGTCAGTTTGTGGTATTGCAGTAGAAATTAAACTGAAAACTAATTAAGGGAGCTAATTAAAGAGTAACTGTTTTGTAAGAATGTTAATTCCCAGATGACAATAACCTTGTGTTACATCTTTCTTTCCCACTCTTCATTCTTTGATACCAAAATAAGATTTCTATTTTCTGTGTGTTAATAACATACTGTTCTGGCAGAGAAGAAGTACATCTTCACACAGAGTTCTAAAAAAACCACTTAAACAATGAGGGAATAGCAGACCAGAATCTAATTTTTTTTCACTCAGGGCTACAATATCCACTATCCTGAATTCTCTTCTTGAAAATATTTAGGAGGAAGATGAGACTGCTCCTTCTTAATGTGCAGAAAGATCTTTATAAAATGGAAAGCAGTTCATCACTGTCAGATCCATCTCCCACAAAAATCAATTACAGGTTTCCATTTGAATGATCATTTTTATTCTTATCATTTGCCTCCAAGAAAATATACATGAAGCATGGTGATTATGTAATCAGACACCTGCGTGTCTGCTCCTGTTTTCCACACTGTGAAAGACAGATGTGCTGAGTTCAGTAACAAAGGGAAATCCACCCAAAGCACTACTCTCAAGTCAGATATCTTGCCTGAAAAGTGGTGGAGGAAAAATAGAAAAAATCCCAAGAAAATTAACTGCAATTGGCTTCTATATCAGAACAGTCAGATGCCCTTTATCAATGCTGAGATACTACAGGATTCAGCAAAGGGACTGATCATTTGTCACAAGTACTGTATACACTGGCTCCATTTATTATCACATTGCTTGGTACTGCAAGTGATCTGTGGTGTTATTTACCAACTTACCGGAGTTTTGCGAAGTTCTTTGCTGCCAAAGCTTCTTTCAACTCAGAATTGCCAGTGAGTTTAAGCTGGTTCAGTCCACTCAATCCTTCAATTATAAATGAACTGAGCTCATTGAAACTTAGGTCTCTGGAATATAAATGTTAAGACTGTGTTACAGAGTAAGTTTCAAGATCCTCAGGCATACATTTCATTAAAGTAGGGAAGGACTTTATCATATGAGGCTGTGGTCTGGAAATGCCTGTCGGTGCAGCAGGCATTCTGAAGAAGTGTGCCCTGCATATATTCAGCTAGCAAGAGCCTTCCTGATTCTGAGATATTAAACAAATGATGACTTTTAATCTAAAAGTATTTATTATCTCAGCAGTTTAATGATAGAAAGAGGAGGTGACTGCACAGAACAGCCTACTTACAGGTTAAGAAGAGCTCCAACAGTGATGAAAGCTCCCTTGTGGATCTGATGAATCCGATTTCTACTGAGGTCCCTGCAATGAATGCCAAAGGAGATTATTTTGGTAGTTTCATCGAAGTTTCAAAGCCACTGTACTGAGAAAAAAAGCTAAGGTGACAAATATATCATGCCTTTATCAGAAAAACAGAACATATCTCCTCTCCTCCTATTCAGCCAGGTGCAATAGCAGCCAAATTCCTTGGTAATGCAGCTGTATCCTGCTTCACCTCATCGCCGAAGTAGAATCAATGTCCCATTCCTGATCCCTTTCTCTTTCTTTCTGACACCACAACCTGTGCTCCCAAAGCAGAGACTGGCTCTGGCATCACCTATTCCCAGCATGAAGGTGCCATGATGACCACTTCGGTGACATCTGCAGCAGGACATGCTGACAGAGATGGGGGACGACAACAAAAGAACAAGCAGAAGAGCATCTGCTTTGCTGGATTTCAAATCCAGCTCCAGCTTTTGCTGGACCACCATGACTTATAACATTCTTCTCAAAATACCTGTCTATTTCTGGATTGTTTTTCCTGCTAACTTAAAATAGCTTGAGTTGTAAGGAGAAAGGATAATTTTGTTTACTTATCTGCTTCTCCTGAGGAAAACAGATAGGATCTCTCCAACAAATACTATATAATGAAATAATATACAATGCAAAATATTAGACCACTGGAAAAATCTCATTTTTTAAACATCATATTTATAAAAATATTTTATAGGCTAGAAAAATAGAATGGAGGAAGGAACACGGCTGAAACTGGCTGCTGGCCTTTTGTCATCAATCAAATTTGTAACACCAAACCCTAACAACAGTTTACATGGGAATCAAAAACATGGTCTAGTTTTACTCAGCAGGCAGCTATATATGCACTTACAGGACACGAAGGGAGGAGAGTCCTTGAAAGGTGTCCTCTGCAATTTCATGGATTTGATTATGCTGTAAGGAACTGCAAAGGGAAGAAGCAGAAACAGAACTTTATTAGTGGATTTCAAACAAAGGGGTAGCTTGGTGTCTGCTAATGGATGGCTTAAGCCTAATCAATGACAAGATTTTACTCATTTCTTTAGTAGACAGACTGTCCAGTATTTTGCATCAGCTGTGTCAATTACAACCATGAAGCACTTTCATGGCACCTCTGCCCAATCCCAATTCAAAACTCGTATTTAGAAGAGACTATTAAAGTGTGGACTGAATTACCTTCAAGCTAAAAATAACACTTTCTGAACACTGAAGAGTCATACTAAAACTTAAAACAACGCTCCATTCTGCATGGAGTCTTTTAGGCATATTGTAACCATTCTATTTATGTGCATAGCAGTGCTATGAAATGCAGGATTAACCTGTGTCTTTCATTTCTGCTGTGCCACAGGAATAATTAACCATTAGCTAATTAAGAAAAGCACAAGTGGTAGAATTCTCTGTCCAGCACACTTCTCATATGAGATCACTGTATTATCTCTCTCTGTCCTTAGTTTTTGAAAATTACGATCAAACATGAAGCAAAAAAGTCTCTCAAGATGTGGACTAGAATACTAAGGAGCTTATAAAAACAAACAACACTTATTTCTACTTACATTTCTTCCAAGGTGTGGCAGCCCTTAAAACTTGGGAGGTCCTTTATATTGTTATAAGACAAATCCCTTCAAAACACAAAATAGGAGAAGGGTGCTTAGTTCAACTCCTCTCTACTTGAAATATCTCATCACTTGTGTAACTATTAAATGGATTGACAGAAGAATCATCCTATTAGTACCATTCTGCTGAAAGACTAAGGGTAGTTAGAGAAAATCAGAGGGCATCACAAATGTGAACTCTACATCTCGGTATACACATATTCTAAAAACTTTAGGACATGCTCCCTGCATTCTGAGAGTTACAATCTAAAAAATTTATTCATAACCTGCTTTTTTAGAATAAACTAGGTAAATTGTATGCAAACACAAATTTGGTGAAAATTTTTTTTAGTGTGCTGGTAATTGCTTAAGCAAAGCTAGGAAAGCTCAGAATGTTCTGTGAAACAATTCAGCAAAAAAAGACTAGAAACAAGCAAACAATCTTAAAATTTCTATTTGAAAGGTAAATGGCTGTTTGAAAATAAATTCCACCTCCATTTTTTCTCTTGTTTTTCTTCTATCCAATGAACATATTTTTTCTCCTCCCATTTTCAGGATTTGTTTTTGTTCCACATTTTCCTGTGTGTATCCTTTGCAAACATGGTTTGTCCCCTTCCTCCTAATAGTTTCAGTTACCAGTTTGGGGTTTTTTGCATTAATTTTAACACATCCTCATTGCTTTTTATGTCTAGCCTTTGTTTTGCTATCTTCTTCTTAATTCTCATCTCCATTTCTTTTGGTTCCTGATGCTTTCTCCTCTGTTCCTGAACACAAAAAGTCAAAGCACTGTAACTAAACTCTTCTTTAACCTCTGAACGTAAATGACTACTGTGTTAGGAGTGAAGAGGGGCAGAACAAATTTGAGGATTGGTCTCTGCAGCACCACCTTATACATCTCTCAGTACATATGAAAGAAATCCAACATATCCCTATAAAGGAGACTCTTTAAAAAACGTAAGGCATTACATCAAATCTGCCAAAAATCTTGATTTGAACAATCAAGAAACAACATTGCCAACTTTAGTAGAACTACTAGAATAAAAAATTCAAAGCAACACTTTAAATTAAAGTTTCTTTCAAAACATTCTGATGCATGAAAAGAGGCATAATATTTATACTTACAAAGTTCGAAGCACCTTTTGCTCTTGGCATAAATTAACAGGAATATTGTTTATCTTGGTCCCTGTAAGAGTTCTGTGGGGAAAAAATCCCAACAAACCCACATATATAAATGCTTGTTTTGTTTATGACAGATGGCATAACAAGGATATATAAGAATAGAATGGTATCGGGGTGCTAGATTCACCCATCAAATTTTTTTAATTTACTTTTTTGTTTCTTTTTTTGGAAGAGGACAATTTTTCTAGTTTTCAGTACTGGGAGACGGGGTTAGTATCAGTGGCCTTTTTTACAGGTTTTTCTCAGCTTCCCTTACTAGAAAAACCATTAAGTGGCACCCAGGTATCACCATGAGGAAAACTGTACCATTACATTTATTGAAAGGAAGAGAACATATATGCAGTTGCTCTCCAGATCCACTAATCATACTTCAATTACTTCACAAGAGGCAAATCCAAGAATTTATTTCTGCAGAAGATACTTACAAGCTCTCCAGATTTATGGTTCCTGTCAAATTAGGAAACCACTGCACCATGCTTGCACCCCGAATGACCCTAAAAAAAATGCCCATGAAAATTAGCTGTGAACTATTATGAAACTGAATTGTGACATTCAGTCTTATTATCAGGTAGATATTTACACCAAGGAGACATTCTAACATTCTTACTGCTTTTAAATTTTACACTTGAATAACGTGTGATTGTCTTTTCACTGCTTCTTATGCTACTCATTTGCTTAATAAATTCATCAAATTGGAAAGAGTGCTGCCAATACACATAAGAAAAGTACAGTTTGTAGTTCAAAGTCTCATTCGATTTTGCTTATTCATCACCCCCAGAAGTGGTATCCTTTAAGAGCATACATGCACTAACCTGCAAAACATTCAAATGTACATCCCTGCTCAAAAATCCACCAAGGACATATTGCAGATTGTTTAACTAAGAATCTGAGCATTTGGCCTAGGTTTATGTATCTTATGAAAGGTACATAACCTTTAATAGAGCTTCTTAAGAAATAGGGCTTCTTAAGAAACTAGATATTCTCAACAATAACAATATACATTAAAATTTAATGAAAAAAGACCCTCTAATGTAAGAGAGAGTCAGAAAATCTATTTATTTTGAGTTCTTAGCCACAACATTTCATGCCCATTCATTGTACTGTATTGTCAAGAAGGTACTTACAGGGAATGCAGATCTGACAGATTCTGAAATGCTGAGTTCCCCACAAAAGACAAAGGATTATCATACAAATGTCTGGGAAATGAAAAGCTCGTTTCAGTGTTTGTTCTTACAGTCACTGTCTGCTAAAGACTAAAAATAGATGGATGAAAATTACTTACATTGTTCTTAGAAGGGGGTTTCCTGCAAATGCACCATCAGGAATTATGGAAATGTAGTTACTGTGAAATCCCCTAAAGATATTAGCAAAGAAAAACACAATATTTAAAACTATATTGCCAGCAGATTCAACCAGTAGTCATTTTCATCATATCTACTCAATTCCCAATCCTGCCACAACAAGGACTAAGTCAATCTGTAGGATTAACTTTAAAGGCATGATTTCTGTCTGCTGCATATCAGCTAAAGTGAAAATATTTCATTACAAAGAAATTATTTTGACCAAACATGATGCTGTACTTTCACTTTTCTTATTCATCTCTTAAGGAGGGGATAAGGAAGATGTGCATCATCAATGAGTACATAATCTGCTATTGGCGGTCAAAACCATCTCGTGATTAAGATCTATGTAAATGGTTCTCCTGAATAAATTGCCTGCTTATGTAACTCCAAAATAATTTTCAACACATGCCCTCTCTAGATGATGATTACATTTTCTTTTAATTATAGCTTCACTTAGCATAACTTAACCTAATTTAGGCTCCTGCACAACCTAATTTAGGCTCCTGCACAATGAGACAAGCATTCTTAAATTCAGGATTTTTTTCCCCCTTTTTATCTATGAAAAGGAGAAAGTAAACTGGTAAAAAGGGAGAATAATTAATACTTACAACTCCTTTAGACTTGGAAGTGCTTTTATGGCTTCAGGGAATTCTACCATGTTATTATAATTTAAATCTCTAGAAGAACCAAAGCAAGAACATTACAAAATTTTTAACAGTAGCCATGAATCGTCAAAATAATTTTTCTTTAAGACAGTCCAACAACAGAGAAAAGTTCTCAGAACACCTTTAAATAGACCATAGAATAACTTCAACTTAGATTTAGTCTTCTGATGTTTTACATGCTTTATAACCAGCTACTAACTTAGGTATTTAATATTACCCAGAGGATTATTCACATTAAGTCAAATAATATTACCAGATAGCAAAGCTCAGTATTTTTAAATACCTCACAGATTTTTCTTCAACAGAATTTACATAGAAATGAACTATGATTTCAAAGATTTTTAAATCTTAAATGACGACTTTTTATTATCATCTTACTAAGAACACTTTTTGTCAAGGTTTTATAAAACAAACAGGAAATAAGCCATTATGTAAAAGTAGATCTTGCAGCAACACCAATTATAAATACTGATCAGAAGCACAGAAAAACCTCATGGCAGATTGGTGATGGAGATCTGTTGAATTCTCAGTTAACTGGTCACTATCCTAGCAGTAATGTCAGGACCTCTGCAAAAGGGACTCCTTATAAATGGCAAAAAACATTTTCAGAGTCTTATATGAGCTGTACCTACTTACACAGCACATCATTACTTAATTTTGTAAGAGGATTGTTTGTAAGAATTTGTAAGAGTTTGTAAGAGGATAACAAGATGAACTAAGAAGCATTTCTGGATTTACCCAAGCTCGTCATGTTAACAGAGGTTGCCACTGGCTTGCCCTTGCCCCCCTTCATTAGTTTCACTTATTTAGCATTCTCCAAAGCATAAAAAAAAGGCACTGTTGAGGGAGATATTGCTTATTAGACATCCACTGAGTGAGCTGAAAGGAAATGTGAAATGTAATCCAAGCAGCTGAAAGCCATTCCTTGCTAGTGAGGCACCGGGAGGTTTAGGACAAGGAACAATGGAGCAACAGCCCTCTGAATACCCTCTCAGAAACCTCCTATTGTCACACAACAGCTTTGGCAATGTATCCTATATATGCTTGATGCCTCAGGTTTTAGCTTTTATATTTTAGATCCTGTGTTGTTTTGGTGGGTTGTTTTAGGTTTCATATTAAGTGCTACTGAATTCTCTTCTCAGACTAGATAGACAAAACAATTCCTTCTCTAGCTTGATACCAAGGACAACTTTCAGGCCCAAGAACGAAAACAGTAGTGAAGTGAGAAGAAAAAAATCAGGAGGATGGAGCTTCATAACCTGAAGCTATGGTTGGACAATTGTTTCTAACATGCTAATGGACCAGAACTTATAAAAGTGTGGGACCTCGTGATCGGGTGTCCATTTTGTGACCATTTTGGGGCATCTTGGGTGTGGTCTGGCTGGACTCTTGTGTGGCCCAGGTGTACCCACTGAGGCCTTTAATAAATATCTACTTTTTCCTCCTGCTCTGTCTAGTCTCTGCTCCAGGTCAGCCTCCAGAAGGCAACATGCTTAACCCTACAGGAAATCTGAGAAACAAATATTTGTCCTTTATCACTCATGGGGCCACTCAAGCACTTGTGATCTATCCACCTGACTCAGCAGAATGCTATGCAAAGATACAACAGCTAGACAAGGGCTAGGAACACTAGAGCCACATTCAGCAGGACATTTCACCCAGGCTAATATTTACCTGCTTCTCAAGGTGGTTAATTAGTTTTTGGTGGAGCACTGCACTGATACCAGCCTTCAGTTCCGAAACCTGAGTTGGACCTAAGTGTCAGTGGCATGTGTTGCACAGTGCACATATGCCTGATTTGCAAAACTTTCATCATACCAGTATGGCAATCTTGATTAAGCTGAGATTGAGACAAACACTGACCACAAATTATTTTAAGAAACATACTTACAGGGTTTCAAGGTTGTCTAATCCATCAAAACAGTGTTTTCCTATAGTTTTTATTTTATTATTATGAAGATGTCTGAAAACCAAAACCAAAACAAGTGAATTATTTCATATAAGTTACAAATTAGCAGGTATTTCTATGAAATCAAGGGAGTTAAATAGTTAAGGAAAAAGACATTGCATGGGGTGGATTACGCAGAAGAATATCTTTCACCTCCAGACAGAATATGTCATTCTCATATGGAAAAAGAATAGACTGCTTGCAGTCAAAGACAACCTATTTTAAATCTTTAATCATTATTCAGAAATGTGATAAAAATATAACATAATAACAGAAATCAAATTAATTTTTCATATTATTCCATGGACATTTTTAAAATTACAAATAAACAGGTTTCAGATAAAATAGATAATTTTTTCTTTTAATATCTCTGAAAGCTTTCAGAGATACTAAAACAACCACTCAAACAACCATTGTTTTGAAATATTCATTATATAATGAGATGTCAGAAATAAAACCTCACTACCTATAGCCCATGTGACTTTTTGTTTAGGAGAAAGTCTTCAGCAAACCTTCAGCAGGTTCTCTAACATACATGGCATCATCTCATGTTGGCAGTATAGGCTGTTCCTAGTCAACTGGGCTAAGCAAAATAACCATTTTCAATGCCACCCTAGATTAATCAAAACTGTAACTGAGGAGAAAAGCAAAGTGAGCTATAAATACAAATACTCACAGAACAACAAGACTTGAAAGGTTTGTAAATGCATAGTCAGGAATGTGTGTTATTTTGTTGAGAGCCAGCGTCAAGGCTTGCAGAGAGGGGAGATTGCTGAGTGGATAGATGGGAACTTCAGTCAAACTGTTGTCATCCAACCAAAGGTGACGCAGCTGCACAAGACCCTCAAAACTGTCCTCTGGTATGGCAGTAATATGGTTAGCATCTAAACGCCTATATTAAAACAGAAAGAATTCATGTAACAAACTCACAAACTACAGATCAACAAAAATCCCACTTGAAGTCCTACTACTCATGAACATCTTTTTTCAAGCTTATGTATCTTTCACTGAAATAATTCAACACTGCAAAGTTGGAAGTTTTATTGAAAGATGCATGAAAATCGTTTCAAGGCAAATGAAGAGCTCATAAAATAAAGTTTCATAATAAACTTTTCAAACATTTTTAATAAAACATTTGAACAAAATTATATTCTTGTAATCAGCTAACCAAAATGAATTAATAACTATAAGGCATCTTCCACAAAAACCCTAGCTTCTAACATTGCAACAAATCTTTAAAACAGTAGCTTGACAGCATATCTAAGATTGTAGAGGCATTTACTGATTTGAATGTGTTATCCCTACATCTACCTTGTTGATAACATCGTATACTGTTGTATGCTCTGTTTTGAGATACTGCAATACAGTAACAAAGCAACTACTTTAGAGAACAAGATTATTAAAAGCTGTTTGTGAACAAAGTCCGAATTATGAATTATCCCAACAAATAGAACATCTCAACTAAAACTAATTGCTCTCTTCCACCTGATCTTTTCCAACTGTCTCCACAACAAAATGCAAAATAGCACATCAGCACTATTAACTCTCATACATCACTGGATTTGCCATCATACTTTTTCCCTAAATGAATGCCAGATGCAAAATTAGATATAGTAACTGTCCTGGTTCCAGCCACAACAGGGTTCATTTCTGCAGCAATTAAGAAGGGACAAGGGGACACATCAAGGACCCAGAGATTATTCAATATCCTGGGAAGAAGGAAAACATTCATAGCCATGGACCTTAATGGGTCTGAGAAGGCATACAGCAGAGAGCACTGGGCAATATTTGACAGCTCTCTGACCTAAAGGCTGTCTTCTCTAGGTCAACATACAGCTGAACCATGGGACTTCGTTGCAAACATAAAAGGGACCTTGCACAACTGATTTGAAGTGACTGCTGTACCAGCCATGATGCATTGTGCTGCCATGCAGGGGGACAGAACAAATTTACCCTCCTCCATTAACGCGGATGCTCATTAAGATACAAATCAGCAAGCTCTGGAATTACATTAGCACTCTCTGGTTTCTAAAGCCGTGATCAGGTATGCTCTTTAAAGTCTAGCTAGGTTAGTTTCAGAAGTAGTTTCCTCCAGCCATTCACCCTGTCCTCCTCTGGGCAGGCAGTGTGGACCAAGTGACTTTACTGCATTTGTTCCCAGGCACAGTCACAACAGATCTGGATCCCAACACTTAAAGGACATGCAGAATTCAAAAGGAGAAGACAACCCTGACTAAGAATTAGTGCAGAAGACAAGCCTGATCACAAATTTAACACACTTAATCTTTTTCCTTAAAACAGAGGTTTGCTGTTGTGATGCATGCAGTTTGCTATTTCAAGTTATTATGAAAAAAAGTCATCAGCTGAATGTCCATGCAAGAAAAAGTCCAAAAATACATCAAATTAAGCAACAAATATACTATTACAAGTGAGAACTTAAAAAATTGTCTGCAGTCAAAGTTCTCTTCTAAGATGAGTGAGGTGTCATTAGCTCTAAAGCTGTACATGAGTTAATTCCTGTGGTTCATATACTGGCATCCCCTTATCATTTGCCCCATAGTCTGACAGGTGTGTATGATATTCTATTTGAATGCTCTTAGGCTACATGAAGACTAGAATATTTCAGAGAAACTGAAATCTGATGATAATAAAGAAGGAAAATAAAGAGGGTGGGGGGAGAGAGGGAAGAAGCCTGAGGCTCTGTTTCAGAAAAAAAAGCAACTAGAAATTACCTGTCTTTCTTCTCTCCTAAATTTACACAGCTCCCTGAAGATCAAAGAATTATTTCCCAATGGAATAAACATATCTGAGTCTTCTAATTTCTCCCTACCCTACCCACCCCTTTTTTTTCCTGACTTTTTTTTGTTGGGGGAAGGGGGTTGTTTGGGTTTTTTTAAGAGAAGCAGCATACTCAAGAGACAGGCCTCAATCATTGTGCCTACTCATCTAGTCCATTTGTACTTCCACTGGTGCCTTGATAAATTCCATTTATTCTTGGAGACTTTGGAAAACAAAAGCACACAAAAAAGCCACACATCCTGCTCCTCCTCTTCCATCCTTAAAAGAAGGAGGTGAACAGAGGAAGCATGGACGCACAATGAGGGAGTTGAACTCAGCCAGAGAGAACAAAGACAGTCATGGAGATGATGTTGGATCCTGAATTTTTGATTTGCTTTGCCAAGACCTCTGTCCCCCAGAACAGGTGGATCGAGTAACCATACTTTAAACTGATGACTGTTCACAGCCATCCAATTTGTTGTGTTTATTTTCTCCAGCCTGCAGCAGGAAAGATGAGGGGGGAAATACCACCACCCACCACTGACATTGAGTAGAGAGGTTTGCAAAGTGAAGGAGATATTTTTTAAAGTTATTTGGCCTCATCCACATTTTTTTTGTGTTCCTTGATTTCTCCTAAGAGCCTAATATGCCATGGTTATTTCTTTTTTCTCTTCCTAACAGTCAAAGCTTATCCCCACGATACTAAATGCACAAAACACAGCTGAAACGCTCCTATTTAGTGTGAAATACACATAACAAAGCACTTAGTGAAACAACTGAAAAGCAAACCTAAAATATTTGACAATCTTCACAAAATATTAACAATTAAGGACCACAACTTTTCTTTAAGCTCGATAAGGAAATATTCCCTAGCTCCAGTAATTAACAAGGAACAAGCAAAATTCTTTGCTTGAACTAGACTTTGTACAAAGACTGTCTGTAGTGGTGTGCTTTGTAATCAACTTTGTATTAATGGTCTGTTCCATGTACCCTCGCAAGCTTTGTACTTGGTTGTACCCCTTTTTCTACCCCTCCCCTCCAAGGGCAAGACTGTCCTCTGGAACCCTTCCCAAGTTTGAGAATATTCTCTGAGGGGCCCAAGGAGATAGGCCCTGAGACAGAGAATCCTCCTCCATCCTGGGGAGATTGGTTGAGAAAACATAATTCAGTAGTCAAGATAACCCCTGGGAGCACTGGTTGGTGGACACCTGAGATCCGTCCTCTGTTCCCCATCCCTCTTTAAAACCTGATGTATGGCTTTGTTCTCTGCTCTGTCTGGGGGGAGACAATCTGTCTAGGCAAAGGTGCCATGGAGCACCTTCAATAAATCATCTCTTGTCACCTCAGCCAGAGACACTCCTTTCTTCGTCTTTGTTGTCATGATAAATCTGCCACAGAGTGCCATGCTGGGACCCACCGGGTCAGCTGAATCTGCCAAGAAGCAGAGGAGCCGTACCGAGGCTTGTAACGGGGCCAGGATTAGCCAGGGCAAGCTCTGAGATAACAGTCCCGAGGAAAAATTTACAACTGTCTTTTTCCATTATATTGTTAAAGATACGAGCATATTCTTCAAATTAGAGCTTGCAGCACGTACCTTAATCTTTCAGAAGCTACTTCAATTCCAGCTTTCTTATAGGCACTGACTTGTGAGAGACCTTTACATTTTAGTCTATAAGTTAAGAGTTCAGTTATGGAGTGGTCATCTTCACTTTTATTCCACTCATGTTCCCTCCTCATACAAGCACCAACTCCAGAAGAAGAAAAGAGCAGAAGGATGAGAGAAACCTAAACATTCAGCAGCTCTTACATCAGTATTTGATATATTTTTAAAATAGGACCTAGCAAGGTCTTCAAACAATTGACTCTGCTTTATGGAAACCAGAACTAGTAAAAAGGCCTACCTCAATTCAAATGAATAGAAGTTCCAAATCTAACACACACATAAAAATGAAATTTTACATACAAATGTACACATACTGCTTTGGGCAACTGCCCTACAGCCTGTATCCCCTATAGGTAACACCTGAGAGGCCTCCAGGACCAGCCTCCCAGCCTCACTAGCTCTCATCTGTGACCACAGGCAGTCTTCCAGGCTTCAGCAACTAGGAAATTGTAACAGCCTTGCACTAATAGCCTAATTAACAGTCTTGTACAGCAGGAGTTTACTGCTGATGTTAATAAAAGGCAAATCACTCTCAGCTCTTGTGTTAAACCACTTCTGCTCAATGGCAATCATGAAGGAACATTGCTCTTTAAAGTGCTCCTTCAAAAACCACAAAGAAATCACTCCAATAACAGTGGAGTAGGTTTTTAGGTCTTGAAGTTGAGTAGCGATAAGCCTGGTACACCTCGGAAATCCTGCTACAGTGGGAGGCAAAAACCCATGTTAACAGAGGTACTTTAAAACACTCTTGAGAGTTTGCTCACTTTATCAAGCAGTGGCTCTCTGTGCATTGTATGTTGAGAACATCAACACAAGGATTTGCTTTATGCAAAGACAAATTTACAGCAGCTCTCAGAAACTAATGATACATGCCGAAGCTATTTCAATCACTAGTACTCACATGACAGCACATCTGTTTTTTCCATCTAAATGTTTATCAGTCAGGGATCATAGTTTGCTGCAAAGAAGCCACAGAGGATTCAGCTAATTTTGCCTACATACTATTTAACTTTCATCATCCCACTTAAGTTCCTGATCATCCAATTTCTAAATAATTCCCTGATTTTATTTAAACTTAGCAATTCCTTAAGCAAGCACAGACAGTTAGGAAAAAAAGCTACCATAATCCCAGAAATTCCTGAAGTTCACAAAAAACATACTTCACTTTCAAGAAAACCAGAACACTTTCTAAAGGTAAAGATGGGATAGAAAAATATGTTCAGTATACAAAGCAGCACATTTAAAGATTTTTCAGCACAATCAGATATGCTCATTCTTAACTCTAAACATTCAAGGAAGAAAAACATATTCAGTGTATTTAAGTCTGTACAGGTTTTGCTGGTTAAAGAGAAAATGTGTCAATTTCTTCCATTCCCATTCTGATTAATCCCATTTATTAATGCAGACTAAATCTGAGGGCTGATGCCCTTTAACCTCTTCATAATAGCAAAGCAGTAAACTAGAAAACCTCTGAAGACAAACCACTGAAAGATGCCTGGCCAAAAAGACATCTGCCACAGTTAGGGGTGGATGCTACGTATAAAACCATCTAAAGCTTCCTGACTTCATTCGTCATTGCTGTTGATGAACACCTTCCACAGCCTCCCGGACACTATTGTCCCTACAGACACGTCTTGTCCTTCCAAACTCGATAATTCAGAATGACAAAATTATCAACAGGAGCCCTAAGTCATTCTTTAAGAAGAAAAATAGCAGAATTAGAACAGAACTGTGTATTTCTTGATGTAAGATTATGTTTGTGTTGTTCTCTCCAAATTCAGGGATCCTCCCTTCTGACACATTTTGCATTTATGGTTTATATTATTGAAATTGTCAGCAACATGAACTATGGCTTAAAACTGAGCAGTTTAATTACCAGCAAAATGTTTCTAGATTTGAGTTTTTTAATAAATACAGATATTAACTTGATCTGTGTAAGGAATCCTTCCTAAAATACAAAAAAGCTAGAAATGCAAGACTCTAGCTGATATGTGCTACAGCACATATTTTAAATGTGTGCCGACTGAAATATGCCTCCATTCTCTGTCCCCATGCTTTTACCATACATTTTTACCCTGCAAAGCATGATTCTGCTCTCACTTCTATATTAGAACCCTAGTCTTTCCTACCTGGCCCAAGATGACTCCCACTCCCAGAAAATATTATCCCATCCCAGTCCAGCACATCCACGCCTCCTGCCTTATCCTGCCTCAAGCCCGCTCCAGCCTCCTAAGATAAGAAAGCAGACTGAAAAACTGGTTATGATCCTGCTGTGAGCTGTTCAGGGAGCCAAAACTGTCACCAGGTACTGCAGAAAATGACAGCTGACCACATCCATGAAGACATTTACCTGTGCAGCTCAGGTGAACACCCACACAACAAGAAAGGCAGGAGCTATCAGAGTTGAGTATCACACTGGCATGATCCCAAATCCCACAATTTGGGAATCTGGCAGAACAGCTAAGCTGCAGTGCTTTGAACTATTGCTGCAGAATGCTCTAATATTCCCTGCATGTCAACAAGTGTGCACATGTGCTGTGACAGTAGAATTGCATTTATAATACATCATACCAACTACATTAGCAGATATTGACAGGCTTTCAAAAGACTCCTGGGTTTGATGGCAAATGCACAGTGGCAATTAGGTTTGTGGGTTTTTTATTCAAGTGGAATCAAGTTTTCCCATGTAAAGCATCTGAAAGCCTTTAAATAGTGTAATTCCAATATTTGTCACGCACTGGGGATTGTACTAAAATATTCCTATTAGTCCTACGTAGCTGGGTATCTGTAGTCAATCAGAGCAACCCTAAAAATTGCTGCCGTTTACAGACCCATTTTACAAATCCCCACATTCTGGGTCAAAGCTCAGAATAAATAGTGTTCCCAAAATAAGTCATCACAGTCAAATATGCCAAGGCACTTAAAGGAGTGACTTTCTTGAAAGGCTTCCCAGTCGTTCCTAGGAAGCAGCTTCACAGGCTGCTGAGCAGCACACTGCTGTGCTGCTGTACCTCTTGCTCTCTGTATGACTCTTGGATCGCCCATAAACCTCACCAATATAATTTCACATCTAAAATACAAAGTATGTTTTTATTTATATTTTTAAGTATATTACATTTATGTATTATATAAATATATAAATACAGTATAGAAAGTATATAAATATATATTTATATTATAATTATTTATATTGTTTATGT
This sequence comes from Polioptila caerulea, assembly GCA_013397295.1. NCBI lineage: Eukaryota > Metazoa > Chordata > Aves > Passeriformes > Certhiidae > Polioptila > Polioptila caerulea. The sequence goes on along the minus strand of VYXF01006544.1, from coordinate 333,831 downwards.
TTATCTTTGTATTTGTTACAAGGTTCATGGCCCTGTAATAAAAAAACATGCCGTTGAGGCTTTGGAGTAATCAAAATGCATCAAGACTATTTTTACATTTGTGAAGTTCTTTGTCATGTTTTTCTTCTACTAAAAGAGACAGGCACAATCTGGACAATGAGTGGCTTCTCCCTTGGTAGAGCTGTCCCACAGTCACACCTATCACAGCATCTTGCAATGTGAGCATACATCCTGCCAGATAAACTTTTCTGGGGTGCAACACAGCAAGCTTCCACTCAGTAAAACTCCTTAATTTTGCTAAATTTCACCTCCATATAAAGAACCCTATCCTAATTCTCTTTTGGAGGCCAGAGCTGAGAAAAATATTCAATGCAAACAGAAAATAAGAGTTGTCATTTAGTATTCTGAACCAGGCTGTCTACTCACTAGCTGTAATATAAACACTACAGATCATGAAGCTCCTATAACCATCTTCTTTATTTCCACCCAGGTATGTTTATACTCACCACATTGTGGCAAATGCCTTCCTATGAAGCTAAAAACTGGAGCGCATTAAGACAGGAAACAGTTGTAAAGGTTGTAAAGGTGTTAGGAAGTAATTTGTGCCTTCACCAAGGAAAAAAAACCCCTGAACCATACTTCAGAGCAAACTGGGAAACTGCCAAAAGAGGGATAGTTCAGTAATGTTTAAACTTGCAGGTTTTGGATGGAGATTATATAAAAAAGTAGAAACAGGTTTTCTAACAAATATTTTGCAATGAGTTATTTGTTTTAAAAGAAGCTCGCAGCAACTTGGGAGTTTTGAATTAACAAAAATTCCTTAGGGTGAGGAATAAATAACTTTTTTTTTTTTTTTTAAATACAGTAAAGCAGGATGCTGACACTAATGTTTCCATGTCCAGACAAAATTCAGGGGACCACTCTTACATTCCTTTGCCAGAAGGTGCTATCTGCATTACTAAGGGATATGCAAAAACAGTGTAATTATGCATGAGTAATACTAACAAAGTTTTCCTGAAATTCATTAAAATCACAGAAATGCATTCTGTTGAAGTAAACAAACTGCATAGAAAAAAATGCTTTTCATCTCTCACTATACTTGTCTCAAAATCCAATTTATTCTAAAATTCCTGCCCATTCTAACGAATTACAGGTAAAAATTACAGAAATTACAGTGGTCTTACAATGCAGACAGATATTCTCAGGAACAGAGAGGACCAAACCAAAGGCTGAGTCTCATCAGTGGATGGAAAAAAACCAAGTTCATGATAAAATCTTCCTGAGCTTCAGATTAGCTCAGTTGGTTAGAGCATGGTGCTACTAACACCAAGGTCATGGTTCAATCCCTGTGTAGACCATTCACTAGAGAGCTGGATTCAATGATCCAACTCAGAATTGTCTGTGATTCTAATATCAGTGACTTCCAGACTGGATTTGCCCACCATTATTTCTACCAGTTATCTGGAAATCTCAGTTTGGTTTTCCTCAGAAGTAACAAGCAGTGCAACAAGCAGCTTGCTACTACTTACTAACCTAATTTCCTCCTTTTTCACCATCCTAAAATTGATACAGTTTATCATTTGCCCTTGAACAATGAATCTCCTAGAAAGGGAAATATCACCACATTTTAAATTATTACTATTATATCTTAATTGTAAGAATGTTTTGGTCAAGCGATTCTAATGATTACATTATACAATCTTGCATAATCATCCTACTATTTTTTTCAAAATTAAAATGTTCAATTTTTTATAAATAGCTCTAATGCAGTCATCTTCCCAAAAATGTTTTACAAACATGAATTTTTTTAATAAAGTGAGATGATGGCTTAATTTATACGTTCATCATTTTTCTCTTAAATTTTGTTCCTTCCCTCTTGCACATAAAATTATCATCAAATTATCGACTCCAGCAAGTGGAGATTTAGTATTTTAGACTTTAATTAGAGAACAAACATTACTGTAAATATGTATAGAAAAAAAGAATTTTCACTGAAAATAAAATGGATTTTTTGTAGACAAACATTTTTATTAAAGTTGTTTCTCTTTTTGGCATCAAAGAAATGCTGGAAGCCCAGAAGAAGTTTTTGTTTTGTTTTAAATTATTACTAAAGGTTTATTCTTATCATGCAATTTGAAGGGCTTTTATTACAATGCAGAGTATTTGCACCAAGACCAAGGTATTTTCTCTTCTATACACATGCTAAAACAAGAGTGAAATGCAGATGTTGAATTCACTGCTTACTAGAATATCCAAGCAGCTACAAGTAGGGCCAAGATCCAAGCTTAGGGAATGCAGAAAAGTACCTTTTCAAAACTTGTGCAATAGTTTGCAAATCTATTTTGCAAAACTTTTTTTTTTTTTTTTTAAATCCATAATCTAAAAGAAACAGGGCCTTGGGCCAGAAATTTGAACTTTGACACAGAGAAAACAGATAATTTACACTCCCTCTTCACCTCTCTCTCTCTCTCTCTCTGGAGGTAAGCGGGAAGGAGGAAAAATTTTGCAGCCCCTCCCACCTCCTCCTCCTCCTCACAGTGATAGGCATCTACCACCTAGAGAGCTGTAACTAACTATTAAGGTGTGATTAAGATGCTTTATGAAATATAATAAGCCATGGGATAGTATAAACAGGTATGAAATACCTTACGTGCAACTAGCAATAATGGCTGAGGTATTCATAACTGTCTGTGAGATTTCAACATCTTCCCGTAAAACCAATACTATGCATGTCTCAAGTAATACTTCTTCCCAGAAATCTCTTTTCCTGCTCTGGATGCAAAAGACTTGGGCATCATTCATTTCTGCACAACATTTAAGAATTGCTTAAATACCTCAGGATGTGCAAGAGGGTTTAGAGTTTAAATACACCACCGCTACATTCATATAGCAGTCTTGTACCTGGTGTTTGAGTTTTGAAAGAGTTTGCATTTGGGTCACTCCACCAAAGATGACAAATAAAATTCCCTATGAATTTTAATTGCGAAACTTCGTTCCAGTTGCAATTGCACTTTCAGAAACTCCAGGTACATTATTACACATACATTATTATATTTCATAACTCTTAGAACGAACCGAAGGTGTACAAAGTGAATGAAAATGCAACTTGGAGAACAATCCAAAAAAGCAAACTAAGACAACTTACAAGGACTGCAAGACGCTTAATCCTCTGATAGCTTCATTAGGTACAGTCTTCAGCTGATTGTTCTGTAGGGTTCTGTAAAAATCCACTGTGTTAATAAAGCAGAATTTGACAATCATCTTTATCAAAGGTAGAGGAAACAGAAAAGCCCATAGTCCTGTTATAGTTTCCCAGATTTCTAGTGCATGTAAATGCATGTAGAATTATCAAGACCATATACCCAAAGGCAACAATGAAACAAGAAAATTATCTATTTCAGTTTTATTTACAACTCATTCATTAACAGCATTAATTTGCAGAGAACAAGCTCTGACACAATATGCTGAAATTCTCTTGGAACTCACTGAAGAGGTTAAACAACACTAGGACAAATTTCTTACCAGAGATTATTTTTATTGTTTTCTGGTGGAATTATCTTATACATGCTAGAAAACACACAAATCTCTAATTTTTTCCTGAAGTCGCATCAATACACAATGCATTAACAATCTAATTTACAAAGTGTGCTCACAACAAAGCACCATTGGACTAAACTGAATTAAGCTATCCTGTTGTGGGTCTCTTCAAAATTCTCTTATAGGAAGATGTATGTCATGTCTTTTATAAAGAGAATGTAAATAACCTTCTAAAATCTTACTCAGTTTTGGTGCATACTGGGGTAATAATTCAAGTATACAAGTTAACTGTTAATTAAGACCTATGTCCCACATTTTTCCAAGAACTGCTAGAACTTCAGGCACCTCCAGTGTTAGTATTGCAATGGATATGCCTTCAAGAGCTTTGACACTTTGCATTCAATTTACAAAATAACGTATTAAATAGTATTGCAAATGGGCAATACTAGTTCCCTGATCTGTACCCTGCTAATAGAGTCTGTGGTTTTTTTTTTTCTTTAAAACCTCAAGGTCTGCAATTTTTTTTAAAATATCTCTTTAATTAACTACCTATTACCCTGCTAGCATTTGCAAGTATTTACATCATCAGAAATACTACAGTTTTCAAATAGAGATTTTTAAAACCTTAAACAACAGAAAGCTTTTTTATCCTTAGCTATGGAAAAGCAACTGCCATAAAAATTCTTACCTCAGAAAGAAAAACAAAAGATATTTTTAATAGTAAGCCATTTTCACCTAGAGAAGCATTGAACTAAAGTAATTTTTTCTATTGCCAGTAGGGAATAATTCAAACAGCATATTGAATCTCTAAGTAATACTACTACCTGATATGAGACAGAGTATGCTGAAGGGGTGGAAAACAACAAAAAGCTTACATGTCCTCTTTAGGATTTTTCCTCTGATTCTTCTGCTACAAAATATACTTCAGAAACAAATAAATGTTCTAATAAAATGCAATAATTATTGTTTAGTCAAGTTCATCACTGTCATCTTAATGACATCCAGCAGGCTTTGTAAAGGAAAAAAAAAAGTAGGAGAGCTATACTTTAGGAGGACAGAGGGCAAAATAATTTCCTCCAGCCTACCAGTAAACAGTCTGGCTATGCACTAAGAAAGCATACAGCTATGCTATGAAGCTCTAAAACCCAATTACTTACAGAACTTTGAGTTCTTTCAACCCAGACAAGGCCTTTGGATGGATAAAAGTAAGGTCATTGCCAGCCAGTCGCCTGGAAAAAAATTGCAGTAATAATTTCAGTTACAAAATACAGCACTTCTACAACCATCTAGCAAGGAAGCACTCCTATGGCAAATCTTGCAAGCAATTATACATTTTGCATTCAATTACATCACAGTCACAATCTTCCAAGTTTGTGACAGTTATTTTACTTATAGCACATTTTTAACAACAAGGATGCCTTACTCAGCCTTGTGGATATTCTTTTGCAAACATGCTAGAAAAAACACATCCTAGAATGATGAAGAACCTTCTTACGGTACTAGGTTTCAAACTGCATTTACCAACACAATCTTCTAGCTTTTGGCATTGCTCCACTGAAAGACATGCTCTGATACCCACATATTTTTAATCTATATAGCAGTTTCTAAAGAGAGTATGAAGTTAAGTAAAAACAGTTAGATGCTACAGCAAAGCAGGAGAAGTCTCTGTGAGAATCCCAAATATGAAAACAATATTCACAAGCAAGTGGTATGTTCACCCAGTGGTGACAGTTGACACGACACCTGCTGCTATGACCAAGACATAATATTGGTAATATTTCATCTTTTTGGTCAGCTATTTGGAGAAACATTTCAAGAAAGGAAACTTGTGGATGCCGGTGGACACTGAGAGGCATTCCCTGGGTTAGGGAGGCATAAGAGGCTTCTCTCATAGGATTCCCTGTTTCTGTCATGTCAATGTATCCCTGTTCTACTCTCGCAGTCAGCCCTGTTAACCCCGTCCCTGTGTCCCTCAGTCACTCCCTCCCTGTTTCCCCTTTGGCTCCCACACCCTAACCACACCTTTGTACTGCCCCCATACCCCCTGACAATTGGCCTCTGATGCTCTTCCAGCCCCTACCACCCCCATACTTGAACCTGGAGCCTTCCCATGAGGTTTGCCTTTGACCCTGGACAATCTGCATGTGAGGTTGGAACAAACATCTCTGTGGAACCCCTGCAAAGGCCCTTCTTGCCTCTTTGCCATCACCATATCAACAGTTATCCCAGGTTTCAACAGAAACTCTTTTGGGGCCGAGAGAAATGGAACAGGATTCTCAGCCATACACACTCTAAAAATGTCATTTCAAATTTGGACAGCTAGACATTAACACAATGCAAATTATGAAAATCACCATAATATTAGAAGTAATAAAGACAGGAGATGTCACAGAATACAAAGCAGGAAAGCAGAAACAGCAGTCAAAACAGTTGCTTCCAAACAGCTCATTTCCCCTTCCCCCACTCTCTTTTTTTCCTTCAATGTTTTACCTCTCCCCTGACCAGCATATCCTGTGCAGTCCAGCTTTTTGAACTGGTAATAGCTGTATTTTATCAAGGGTAAAGACAATAATGCAAAACACATGGTAATCCATAACTGACAAAAGATGCAAAAGTTTCAGACAAAGTATTTGCTCTTAGACTTGGGTTTCATATCCAAGCTAAGCAAAAGCAATGTTGGACCAAGTTGTGCAAGGAAATCACCTATGGAAATACTACGTCCAATCCAGTAAGTGTTAATAATTAAAAAACAATCAATGTGCTTTAACAAAGGTTACAGAATAGAAAAACCCAACTCTGCTGTTACAAGGCACTGTGAAGCAAGCCAGACACAGTAAAGGGAAAATATTATTTCAAAGAGGCAAACAAAGGAAGTAACAAGAGCAACATCTAAACTATCAGCTTGCCAGAACATAGCAATGTTACTACATCTTCTTAACTACATAAAAGATATTACCAAAGCACTTAACGATGATATAAATCTGCTTGTAACAGAATTCGTGACTGAATAAAATGCTGCCTAATAGAGAGAATGCTAGTTATCTTTATTAAATCCATTTCTCAAATGCAGATGGTTACATTTAAAAACCAAGGGAGGACAAGAACACCTTCATGAACAAGAAGGTGACAGCAGAAGATCTTACTTGTTCTTAGAAAACTGTTTTACTCTTGCTTGTTAAGGTAGATGTTGGTTTTTTGTCCTGGTATTTTCATACACAGCCAATTGATATGGTTCTGACATCAAGACAAGCATATTTTAAAAAAAAACATATCTGCTGACCATTGAGAAAAGTTTGTCTGCATGGCTTGAGTATAATCAAACTGCTCTGAAACTAGAAGAAAAAGAATCTATGTATGCTTATTCTTGAAATCTCCTGTCTGCAAGCAACCTCAGAATTTCAGAGCTGGGACATGATTTTTCAAATACTTCGAATTTTTAACATCAATGGAAATTTCCAGAGGGCAACTAAATTGAAATTAATTTTGTTGTCAGCAGCTGTCCAAATCAACTTGATTAACTTTATCTGGGGGGACGTGGAGGGAGGTTTGCAATATTTTTTGTCTTTCTTTCTAATAATTTTTTAAGAAGTTCACTATAAACAGAAAGAAGTACTGATGAAACATGCTGCATCTTTATAGCAGAGAGCCAGTAATCTGCAAAACACGTTTATTTTAAAATGTGTTTGAAACAGCATAATACAAATCCTTAAACCAAACAAAATTTAACTGAGGCTGTAGCACCTAATCATTTTGCACACAAACACTACTATGATTATAAATTACACAATTCAAGGAGTGGCAGCTCTGGCAAATGTGTCAGGCAGCTCCGGCTGCAGCTCAGCCAAGGTTCCCCATTAATCCGGTGTGTGTGAGGCTTGTCAGGCATCCGCTCCCTCTCCCAAAGAGACTGGGGATTATTACTTTAGCTTTAAAAAAGCCAAACTAAATACAGTTGAATAGCTTCCCTCAACCTGAATGTCACTAACAACAACCAAAAGAGCACTGGAAACAAATTACAGCTGAGCCAGAGCAAGACTTGTGTGACTTCCGATAGTAGGACTTTGTTTTCCTCAAGGCAAGTCCTGCTTCCTCAGCCTTTTTCCAACCAAGAAACAGAAAAAACCTAACCCTTGTGACCAACTACATTTCCATTTCTCCACTATCTGGCAGAGTTCCAAGAAGTGTGCAAAGGCTTTACTAATCAGTTTGCCCAATACATTTATCACTCACACCATAGCCTTGGGGAGCTGCTCATGAGCAGGTTCCAACTGCACCTCTCAAGCAGGCAAAGATCTGTATATCACACACTGCTCTCAACACATTTCCCATGCAGCAGCTGGAAGGATGGAGAGGTCTCTCTTCATGTAACCAGGTTCATTTAAAAGAGAGAATGGAAAAATTAATAGCCTACAGTACAGCACACATACAGCATTATAAATTAGGACATCATTGAAATCATCCAGTCAGGTTTTCAATGTTATCTTCTTTCAGCAAGTCTTAAAAACATTTAGTATTAAATAATTTTAAAGCCTCTCTGTTTCTCTCTCTCTCTCTCATGCACATGGTAAATGAGCTAAGGGAAATTACAGTTTTACCAAGGCCAAAATTCTAGCACGACAGAAAAGACTTCATCTCCTTGCAGCAAGATTAACTAGAGAGCAGCCCTGGAAATTTCTGCTCTATGGTGGAACAATTTCACACTATCACAAAGCAGCACCTTAAGGCAGCCCTACATTTATATTATCAAGGGCTGAGTATTTATCCTTCCCTTCATTCTGAGTGGAAATGGTTACAGAGACCTAGTCTGAAAGTCCATCTGATGCCACTGAACCACAGTATATGACCATTAATTAAAGCTCCTTTTCCAAAAGGCAGCGGGCTGCAAAACAAATTAAATTTTTACTGTCTGGGATTAAACAGACAATTGTAAAGTACTTCTCAAGGCACAGACAGCAGGCATCATCTGAAGTAGAATGTATATGTGCATCGCAACGACCATGAGTTTTTCTGCTAACTCAATGCTGACTCCCCTTGCTTGGAGACTCTGCCAACGACTGCACGTATCTGGAATTAGTGCATCTGAGTTAAACCTTGGAGGTTTCTCCAGTGGAATCACAGCTGTAATGTAAGGCCACAGTAGGTATCTTTCTTGTAAATGCTTAGCATTGAATGTTGTAGTCTTCTACTTTAAAAATAAATACTGAGTGTTTTTAAAGGAAAATTTTGACAAATTCGAATTTGGATCAATTTCAGCATAGCTGGATAACAGACTAGGAACAAAATCCTTCTGCTAGTCTGTCATACAGAGGTGAGCAATACCCGTTAATCATTATTTTAAGTGACACAGTAAATAATCTCTATACGTGGAGGACACTTTACTGTTATTACACATATCAGAATACAATGTAGTTGAAGACTAGCCTTTCAAGGTATCTCAGAATTCCTGAGATTCCCAGAGCACACAGCAAGCCTAGTTTCTTGCACTGAAACTGCAGCTAATACTGTTTTCTCTCTTTTGGGAAATTAAAACTTTTGCAATTATGCGTCTGGCAACCAAGCTGCTTGTTAACCAAGCCAAGTTAATCACTAGTGTCACTCCAAAAGTCAGGGAAGATGTTCTAAGGATACATTTTTGCTTGTAACAACTAAAACCATCACTCTTATTATGACAGGATGCAGTAAAATTGCTTGGAAACCTCTCTCCTTGTCTTGCATTCCAGATAGTAGTGAACCTTAGGATACCTTAGCAAAGACTTTCATCTCCTTCTGTCCATCTGAAGGTCTTATGTTCATACAGAAAATGTTTTTGCTGTGGATTTTGGGTTGGTTTTTTCTCTTGGGGGTATGCTCCTAATCTTTTGTCTGTCTTGTCTCTGATAAAAATATAATGGCTATATTCTCCACAGATCAAATTCAAATAGTGGCACAGACTGCAATGCTGACATGACATAATAAAGCACCTGATCTATTATTTTTACTTCTACATTTGCTGCTTTGTGGTAAGACCCAAGACTATTTCAAAGTTTAGTCAACTCTGAAGTTTCCATATCCATCACTGTTCCTCTGCCTGGCCAACATCTACTCTTAGCTATCCAACTTTTACCTACCTATTTTCATCCCATTGGAAAACACTACACTGCTTCTCCACCTGCATTTTTGCAAACTCTACTTTTTGTGCTGTCTTACATTGAACTATTCTGTTAATCTTTGTATGCCTGTCCCTAACTTCCACTTCTGGGTTCTCTGTGTTTTTCAAATACAAACTTGAATTTTACTTTAAGTTCTCCCACAACAGAAATAATCTTTGAAAATGCCTTACAGATAACTTAATCCATGCCTAACATTTCCTCAAACCTAAAAAAGAGCTTCTGCTTCCATCTGTGCCAAAATAGCAGTCACTTTGGAACAGAACTCTGTTTTTCTTAACAGATGATGCCTATTTACTTGCCACAATTTATTAATCAAGATTTAAAGCTCCACAGGAGAAGTACAGTCATTTGCAGGAAAATACAGGGTTTGGCTGCATCTCTTGCACAGGGTGGATGCCCTGCCTGGTGAGGGCATAGGCCTCTGCAGACAGGTCCTCTCCAAGACCAGCAGTTGCTGAAAGGGAGGAGCTGGTAAATGGAAGCTGTGTCTCCAGACTAAACTCATCTTTGCTCATCTGTGAGTAGCAAATGGCCCCTGTGGGACTTTGTCAGCTGCAGCCTACTGAATTGCTGGGAACCCAATCTAATGCCTACAGGTTACTCCAAATTCCTCCACACCAATTCAACAAAACTGAATGGATACTTTATTCTGCTGTTGCTGATACAAAATGCATTTGTGTCCTCCTTTTCTTGCAGTAGTTTTAGTATTATACATCTTCAACCATTATTTATAAAATTGTGAGCACGTACATCAAGACACATCATCACTGAAGAAAGAGGACTGTAACTACAACAGCACTGAAACTGCACCAACTCCACTTCCTGTCATGATCTTTCCCTTTCCAACACTTACAGCTTTCTCAAAGTTATACTGAGCTTTAAGATAATTGCTTGTTTTCAAAATGCATTTCTAGTATAAAAAGCTAAAATATCTAAGAAAACTAAACTGACTGATTAAAAAGTCTAAAGCTTGTTTATAAGTTTTATGGTTAAACTGTCAGCAAGAGTTGCCAGCATCTACTACAAGATAAAATATGGTCCATGGTAATACTTTTCATGTACTATTAAAAACAGGAAAATAAATTACAATAGATTTTCAGGAAAGCAAGCCTTTACAACCATGCAAAATATGTTCTATCCTTTCATTTTCAAGCAGTATCTGTATTTGGGCAAGACCTTGAAGTAGAACCCACAGGCTGCAACACATGCACCAAAAGAAATAATACAACATAAAACAATGATTATACACCGCGAGCTGCTGAAACAAGTGGTCTTTGTCATTTCAGCTAGTATTCTGCAGCAAAAAACCTCGGAAGTTTGCATAATTTTTTTAACATGGACATATGTTTCATAAATATAAGCAACAATACCACAGTGTCTTAAAAACTGGTTAACACCTAGTCTACAGCAGAAATGCTGAGTTGTTGCAGAAAGCAATTTTGATTCCTCTCACCGCCAAAGCAAAATATATACATATGCAGAATATATTTTATATATTTTATAAAATACATTCTCCTCTCTCTACTTGCCTTTGCACATCTTGTACTATGTTGTGGTAACTTTCCTTTGCTTTTCCACAGGCCAGATAGCTATCAAGAGAGAGGTTGAACTCAACACTCAGGTAATAATGCATTTAACTGACCTAGTCTGCACAGCAAAGACACAGAGATGAAAGCACTAAGTTTGGTTTTGATCAACTGGGATGCAACAATTCAATTAACTACAGATTTGTGGTTTTAGCAGATAGTGCCATTTGGATGCTCAGAAGGTTTCCAAGATCATGAAATATGCTAATGGTCAGACATGAGAGGGCAAAAAAACTGCTGCTGATATAGTAAACCCTCAAAGTTGCTTTGGTTTGTTCATACAGCCTTGTCCATTGTCCTAGCATTTACTGGCTATTCAGGTGTGGGATCTTTGAATGACCTCGCGTCTAGCAAGTGACACTGCAAAATGGGAAGTGGATTAAGTTTACATATATTTGGCAATTAAACTTCTGTTGCTGGGTTTCTAACCACTTCAGATGCATATTGGGTAAATGCAAGACCCAGGTCCTGCCGACATCTTAATGAATGACCTTAGAGAAATGGAGGCAATTTTCAGAATGATTCTTTGATTCAGTTTAGGTTAACCATTAGCTTTTTTCCAGCTGAAATAAAAGCAAACATTACAACAGAATCATCTAGAATTTTACTTTTATATAAGAATGGCAGGAAAAAGAACTTTATAGGAGTCTGGTTACTATTTCTGTGCCAGGACATCTGCCAAGGCTATTTAGTCAAGAGACCTCTGTACTAACAAAAAAATACAAGAATACAAACATCTGAGCAAAGGGGAGGAAAGGAAGTAAAAGAATGACATCACCATGTCTTCTTATGATAACATAGCGCATCATACTATAAAATTATGATGACAGCGCGTACCAAATTACTTTCTCAGAGGATAAGGTATTTGCCTTCAACATACAGGATTTTTTTTTTCTCCTTTTTTGTCTAAGGTTTTCATAGAGCTCATGTGATGACTCTTGAGATGCCAGCCTGGAATTGGCTACCTGATCACACAGACATACATCTTTTGTTTCACACTCTGGTTTCTGAAACTGAAAGGAGAAGGAGGGAGGACTGTGGGGCACAAGCACTGTTTGGAGAACTGTACTTGGAGAGACACAGCTTAAGAGCTTCTCAAGTTACTGCTCAGCTTCCTGAAGTTTCTTATCTGGTTTATACCTTCAGACAGCCCCAATCTGGCAACTCAGGCAGTATAATAAATAAGGCTTGTAAGACTGGTCTTGAAGTGCAACACTGCGAAGTTCAGTCTTCAGGCCAGTTAGCTAAGCCAGCTTCTGTGTGTGCGCATGTGACCAGAACACTGAAATTCAACCAACAGATAAGGACAAAGTTTTGTTGTCCTCTAAAAGCACTTGCAGCAGAATGAACAGTCTTGGGATCCTTATATATAACCATGTCAACTTTGGAAATTAACATGTAGAAACAGAAACTGGAAAGAAAGAAACTTCCTCGTCTTCTAAAAAACAATGGAATTTACTCAGCCTACTAGCATCTATCCCCACAAACAGGAAAAAACATGCAGCTGTCAAGCAGAGCAAGAACCTTCTAAGCTACAGAAATATTCTTGTATCAGCATGATTAAAACTCATCCAGAATCAAATTGATTTAGGACTCACAGAGATAAGAGAACGCTAATTAAACACAGGTTGGCCAACATGTTTTGAAACATCATTTAGCATTTAATGCAGACCAAGTAAGTGATGTTTAAAAATATCTTACCTGACTGTGGTTTAATTCTACTTGGGAGTCTTTGCCTAAAGGTTTGTCTTGACTAGAATTTGAAGATGCAAGTTACAACATGCTGATGGCTTTCTAAAGCTCCAGCGCACACAAGGCAGCAAGCTTTTCTGATGTGAGCTGGCTGGTCAAGCTGTTAGGCTTTTAACTTGCTACCACATGAGAAACCTACCCCTTGCATTTTTTTCATTAAAATTTTACCTCTTGGAATTCAGGCAAGATCAACTGAGGAAATCACCTCCTCCAGCTGTTCAAATATTCAGAGCTGGTAGATCAATGAAGGACACTCATTGGCTTCCAACCCTATGTCGTATGGCTATTTTTGAGGAACCAACAGCTGGTATCTACACTGGCTGCCTTTGTGAAAAAGCAGCTGAAGAAAGACCTCCGCCTGTTCCTCACACTCTGCTGGTGGGGCTGAATGGACAGAGATGGGGCAGTAATGTCTCCAATCATGCCAGCCCGTTTTAGAAGAGGATGTTTAACCACAGTTTTAGTCATCACATGAGCTAACACAATGCATCAGAACAACATGAATATTCATTCTTACCTTTTCTACTCAAAACAAGTCCTTCATCCTCAGTTTCTAACTATAAACCTTGGTATTTCTCACATATGTGAGAAAAGAATTGCACCATCTCATCAACATTTGCACACTACCTTGATAATACTGCTCTTAAAAGACCTAGCACGGAAGGACAAGGCAAGTCTTTCCATCAAGTGTTCCACAGCCAGGTGAAAACTCTTAAACTAACAGCCCAGCCTTAGCATAACTCCAAGATATATCTTACTCATTAAACTCAGGTAAAAAAGACATGATACTTCCACTCCCTACCCAAGGATAATACAACTTGGTGCTGATGGAGAAATTAGGAGGAAGGGTAAATGATATCTAAATTACACACTAAAACAGATACTACAAAAACAAGCAGCTTTGGCATTTCAGCCAGGTGGTCATCCTCAGCAGCAGTCAAGAGGGAAAATAACTCTAGACATCTTCCTTGCAGATACTTCCTGATTACAACCTTATGGCAAAAACCCACCTCATTTTCACTGCTAGTATACATTTTAATTATTCCTCATGTTCCTAAAACAAACAATTAAAAGCCATGATCAGAGACTCTAGCTGGGGAGGGGAGGTGAGGAGATATTTAAGCAAGACCTCTTAAGACCTGAATTCAAATTATGTATATAATTAAACAGTCAAGAAAATACTCACTCACACTATTTATTTTCTTGCAAAAATTAGTTGCACGTGTGTGGTCTTCCATTCACTGTTTATTCATCTCTCAAAAAGCAGATTAGCATTGCATTTCAGAAAAGAGAAAACTTTTATTGATCTTATTACTTTATTTCCCCAACCATTTTCAACTGGCCATGAAATAAAGTTTTGCCCTTGGCTGATAAACAGTATCTGAAGGTAGTGTTACAGGAGAGAGACTCACTCATATCATGTATGAGCAAAAAACAAAAATATAACAGATACTGGTATCAGTACACATCTGGAAGTTAATCAAGCACTTGTGTCTGTTGGTGCTTTCAGGAAAGATTATTTTCCCTGCAGTATTACTGGCCGGAGAAGGTCAGGGCCCTGTCCTAAGGCTAACTGGTTGGGAAATTACTTGCGCTCCCCTGCAGACAACCACATCCTTCTGTCACAAGTAACCCACAGATAGACATGGAACAGTTTGCAGTTCTCTGCTGCTCACATGGACCAGCAGCCAGACAGCTAAAAGCTTATTATCTAAATTTTGCCCATAAGTGCAGGGCAAATAAGATGACAACATTTTAAAGGGTTAAGAGTGGAAATTGAAACAAGCTTAAAAGGTCATTAATTCAAAGATACTTCTTTATTGGAGTGGTTCAGGTTTCTGAAGACAGACTGGAAAACTGGCCAAGAATAAAAATAATTTTGATTTTGCCTTCCTCAATAAGAGACTGCCTGTTTAATTAATCTAGCAGATCATTCACAAATAGAGCGTAAAATCCTTCAAACTACTTTAGATAACTTCACATACTGAAAAGGACTGCCACCTTTTAAAAAGGCCATCAAAACATAACGCAACCTGGATATCCTAGTTAAAAATTCACACTGGAAAATTATTTCTACTTTCTAAAAACACTGCATTATCTAGTTATATTTTCCTCTTCTAATCTTTTTATAAAAGCTTTAGGTGTGGTTAGAAAAACAAGGCCAATTTCTTCAAGAATTTTTAGTTTCCATATCACATTTAAGGCTCCAGCATATTTACATTAGCATTTTCTGAAGAATACACATCATTAACTGCTAAGGCAAAAACTTGGTGGTCTGCTTCTCCCTGACTCTGACCATTGCCATTTCAATAATTTGCAAATTACTTCCAGATGAGTGTCAGTTACACAGACATGGAGAATTTTTATAACATTTATAAATAGTGCTAGAATCCTGCTGCCATATGTGCTATATAGCGACATGCATGATGAAGCCGTGAATGAGGGTACATGGAGCACTGAACCAATGAGCAGATTCTGCCCATGGACAAGTCAAAATCCCTTTGCTTGTGCCAAGGGACACAATGTCCAATAGGACATTATCTCAACATTATAAAATCCCAGATTATTCCTGCAAATTTGATTCTTTGCTGGGGAGTCAGTTGCATAAACATGGCCATTTAGTGCTATTTCAGATCTCCTATTCCACCAGGCCCCAAAATTCCCATTCACAGCACCAGTGGGTTTCCCATCTGTTTCAGACTTGTCAGTCTGGTGCAGGTCTCTTGGATAATCCAGAACATCTCAAAACAGCCTGGGATGCATAATTGAACCACCTGAGTTGCTTCCTCTTGCTGACACAGGAATGCACTTCTGAATCAAGCAGCCAGCTTTTTCAAGTCTGGTACTCTGCTTCTTC
Source organism: Polioptila caerulea (assembly GCA_013397295.1). Classification (NCBI taxonomy): domain Eukaryota; kingdom Metazoa; phylum Chordata; class Aves; order Passeriformes; family Certhiidae; genus Polioptila; species Polioptila caerulea. The sequence continues at coordinate 317,950 of VYXF01006544.1, read as the reverse complement.
CACTAGTGTTTATTTTAGGATTTGGAAAATGATCCTTTGAAATCTCTGAAGACTACCAAATAATTGATTTCATTGTTTCAAATGGCTCCTACTGCACTTTTTAATCTCGGCCTCTCCATAATGCAACTCAGTTGCCTAAATAATACATCCTAATTGCTTTCCATTCAATTAAATTCTATGATACTATTTTGCAACCATAATTAGCAAACTCTGCCAAGGGCTAATCGAACACAGCATTTGACAATGACAGGGCTATGGCATGGTATGAAGATAAAGGTGTCTGGGGCTGCCTCCTTGATGGGAGACCCACTAGACTACATGCTGGTGTGGGTACTTACTGCATTTCTATTAGTTTGCGGGATTTTCATTTTCTTTAGTGTAATTCTTGGGAGAAGAACTTGGAAGAACTTCTCAACTAAAAGTCACTTCTAGCACAGATTCCAACACCTCTTCAAGTCTTTTCTTTGGCATGGACACTAACTCCTAGGTTTGCGTGCTGAAAAAGCAACTTTCCCATGGCAGCCAGAATTTGGATCTGTTCAACTATAAATAAAAGCCAGGAAGAAACTTTGACAATCATAGAGAGGAAAAATTGCAATTGTACAGAAGGAAGTATGAGAGTTCAGTTGTTCCTGTTCATATCCAGCAAAAATAAAGAAGGAAATATCCTTGTAGCATTTCCCATAGAGAAAAAGAAACAGGGAGAACGAATCAGAAACGTGTCATATCAGGCGCTGGTAATTTCTATTAAGGAGCAAAGCTACTTTTGTTTGAATCCACCTTATTATATTCCCATTTAAGAATAACTTGAACTGAAACAAGGGAATCTGGAGTTGACTCATGTTTTTGTTTGGGGATTTTTTTTCCCCCAGAAGTTGCTTTAACACATCAAGTAAGCATGCCAAGAATGATTTAAAGCTTCTTGGTGTTCACACATAATTCTGAGCTTAATGCTAGCATAATTTTTTTATTCAAACTGAAAACCTGGAATTTAGGGGGGCAATGAGGTACATGTAGCAAATGGCTCTTGGGCAATAAGCACAACAGATGATGGCTGAAGGCTCTGCCTTTCTTCTTTATCTCCTGACGTACCCTAAAGTTTATGAAGTTACACAATATGCACATCCACCCATTAGGTTTTATTGCTTAATTACTTATTGGGGGGAAAAAAATGACGTCTCCCACAGTCATCTAAGCTGAAAAAACAGAATTGTTTGGGCTTCTCAACTTCTGGTGTGAAATATGCCTATGAAGAATTAAAATAAAAAAAGAGGGTTACAAATCTAGTCTAACAAAACATACAGAAGTACAGAAGCACATATTATAAAGCACATATTGAATGTTGGCTAGTATATATTCTGAAGCCAACCAAGCCTTCCTAGGCCACTTCTTTTTTTTTTTCCAATTGACTGCTCATGCCAGAGAGCCTTTCTTATACTCTGCCAATTACACAAATGCATAATCCGAAAACCTGTTTTTCTTCATAAAGCATTCTTGACTATATCACAGATTTAAGCAATATCTAAAATCAGAGGGAATAAACTAAAACCTGTTAAACATGAAATAAGATATCACACACAATTTATCTGACATAAATCAACTCAATTGCACTTCACAGTTGTACTGACCTGAGTCAAAACTATTTAAGAACCAGGTAAAATGGAGTTATTTAAGTCCATTAGTAATGGTAGCTGCCATGTTATATAGGATATAAGAGAGGTATAAAAGAGATCAAAATTCTAAGGAGAGGTGGAACACCTTATTAGAGCAACCAGTGAGGTTGAGGTGCAAAGAAGCAGCTTTCAGGAACCCAAGTCTTTCTTCAGAAGCAAGCAATCCATCTCTCACCCATTTCTCAATATCTTTGTTCCAGTGAGGTGCGGTGGTTGTACTGGTTAGAATAGACCACCAGAGTCAAAAGATTAAGGGCTTTATCTGCAGTTTTGCTAGAGGGTTCGTTAATCCTTTTGCCCTCTACAAATGGTTTTCGTTCTTTGCTTGTTTCCGCATTGGTAAAGTCAGAAGAACACTTCCCTACCTCAAAAGGGTGGGGAAATGAGCAGTTCTTTCCCTAAAATGATTTACTGAAAAACCTCTCAATGCCGCATTCATAGTCCTAGTCTTGCCAAAGTCAAAAAAAGAGACAGATTTATATGTACTTTAAATGTTCTTTAAAAGAAATCCTACTTTGTCACTGAAAATATAAAAAAAGCAAAGCAAATTGCAGGGGTTTTGTTATCTATTGCTTAGTACTGGAAGTTCTCAAAGCTCTCTTATAAAGGTTGAACCATTACCTTTACCCTCTCTTCACAGATAAGGAAACTATAAGGCACACAGAGAGCACTTGTCACATAACAGTACTTAAAGTAGTAAGTGAATGTCAAACCTGCCTCCCTGTTTACGGACTCTGAAACCCAACCTTATTAAGGACTATGCTGTTGAAAGAATGCTTCAGCTTTGCAAAGGTTTCTTAGTTAAGACTTCAGCAAAACACTGAGCATATGAGAAAAAAGATTCAGAAATCAAGTATCAGTTAAGTAAACCATAAAAAAAGAAAGCTAAAATGAGAGTAGGACAAAAGAGAGGTGGGAAGGGGGAAAAAAGTTTCTGCCAGAGAAACTGAAGAAAAAGAACCCTGTACCACAGAATTTCTGGTATAGGCCAGGAGGAGCTTGTGAGCACTGCATCTGCAGCCGATAAGGACAACGGAAGGCAGCTGCTCAGTAAATGAGGAAACATCTATTTTATGGAACTTAAGCAACAGCTATACTGTAGCTCCTTCAGAAACAATCGTAATTACACAACTCTTGTGTTATCCAAAGATAACACTGTAATTAGTATGTGTCATCACTCTAGCCATGATTAAAATAATTACTGTAAAAAGTCCCTTGTAAGTAGCATTTACTGTCCTGGTTTCCAAACATGTACAAGATTACATTTTAAAAATATAATTGCTTTTTCTGTTTGCAGCTCAACAGTGTTTCTCTACCCACCTTCTACTTTATACAGCCATATGATATTGCAGCAAAACTTTAACAAGTGTAAAATACTTACAGCTCTTCCAAGTAGGGAAAGTTCTTGAAGGCATCTTCTGGTAGTCTCGTGATGTTATTCATGCTGATATCTCTGGAAAAGAACAAATACAGATTCATCAATTACCAGGAAAGGATTTTTATACTCCATGAAAAGGATAAGGAAGCCTCATCAGATAGTATGATTGAGTAACAAAAAAAAAACCTATTCTAGTATCACACAGTAATACCTCTTTCTAGAAATTTGCATGCTGAACTTTCAAGTCACTGTAATTTGAGAATCAGGGAGCAGCAAAGACCTATAAAATGGGAAGTTGACAAAATAAAGTCTTCCAACACCTCTAAACAAAAAAAATTACTGTGAAACTACAGGGAAGGCATGCACAGAAGAGGCTCTACAGTACTGTTATCACCAGTACTAATTTTTACCAACTTACATACAGTTTTAACTCAGATGATTAAGACTACTTTAAAACCACAAGCATATGAAAAAAAAGTGACCACCCACCATGCAAATTTTCATCCCAAGTGTCTTTTTAAAAAAATAATACATGCATTAGGACTTAATAAATAGCTTCTGGCAAACAAGGCTTCTGGAACAACTGGCAAGAATAGCAGAAACATGTCCTAGCTCCACCACAGTCTTTTTTTTGTTTTGTTTTCCTTCTACAAAACCTATAAAGTCCTTGAGGTAAAAGTTTTAAGCAGATTTCATTCTCAGTCCACGAGCAAAGGGAAGCTGGCAGCAAGTGATTACATGATAGGTATGCGGACCTGCTCAGCTTTTTTCTTTGCAAAGCAGCAGTAAGCGGCAAACTTGGTGCCATCACCTCAGTTCAGACCGACACAATGATCACAGATAATCCAGTCCTAAAGCAAGTTATTACTCAATGTGAAAAAAAGCAGCATGAAAACAATTTGGTTTGATAATTAAACTGCGTAACAGTTAGTTACATGACATAATCCACGTTGTTACTTTCTGTTTGGTTACTGGTTTGGGTTTTCTTAGTATAGTAGGTAATAAGCAATTCAGTAACACTTGTTAGTAGAGCCTTCTTTGCTTGCTGTCTTCCACAAGTTGTTCTCTAGTGTCTATATGCCACCTCCCTCTCTCTCTACATAATTCAGATTAAAATAAACAAACAAAGCCAAACTCTCCTTTTATTTCACTAATGGCCAACAAGTACCACTGAAGCTCCTCCATGACATTAACAAGTAACTGGCCATTGATCTGCTGCAACACCTGTGCAACAGAGACCCTCAGGCGCTGTCTGTGAATGCAAAAACTGCACTCTTATACTAAATCTAGATGCAACCATTTCTCTAAAATAAATATTAAATAGTAGTTCAAAAACTTCATTTCTCATTTCCCAGTGTACACTAAGAAAGTTGATCCTCAGCAGATGCTAATAGTATACCAACCTAACTCAAGAGCAGTGACACCAAAATAAGGTTCAGCATATACAAAACAAACCCAACTGTGGTAAGAGCCCAAAATATCCACTATGGTACAAAAGACTCCTTCACTAAGTTCCAGAAGGAGTTGAACTCGAGATGCTTTATCCCTAAACTCTACAGCCCATACGCTTTAAGCAGTGTTTCATGCCTTGGCAGCAGCCTGGTCACAGTACAATGCTGCTGTTGAGGATGTTTTTCTTCTTGAGCAGGAAAATAAAAAAATCTATCAGGTACATGAACTGTCATTTGTCTGCTCCATGGGAGACTGCAACCTCTATTCTCACACATTTTTCTAATTGTCATAAATATATGCATTTCACACATCCAGACTTGTCCTCTCCTTTCTACAGGACTGCGAAACCACTTTTATTATCAGCTGGGAAACATTTATGAATAGGGTAGAAGAGCAAGAAGAGAGTGGAGACCCTAATCTTAAGAAAGAGTAACCTGTGCAAGAAAATCACAACTCCCAAAAAACTGTCCAGGTGATATAAAATCTTACTGTCATATGCACCATAATAAATAGTGGTAGTAAAAATAAGTCAACAGTACATAGCATCAGAAAGCACTGTATGAATGCTTATGCATCACTCTGGCAAAGATTTTGGCTGCATCCCCATTTGTTGCACTACACAGTAGCCCTTTTTGACAGCTGAGGTAAGGAAATCACATCCACCTGAAAGCAATGGTCTTAAAATTTCCACAGCTATAAATGTCCAATTACAGAAATGCCCTATGCAATCCTAAAATAGTCAATGAAAACCATGCAGACATGCAGAATGGTTGGCATCCAAATTCAAAGCAATTTTGACTTTTTCTGGGATCTGAAATTAACTGAAAATGTTTTTTCCCTGTAACTTCAAGTGTTAGGCTCTACAATTTTAATTTGTGAAGTAGATTCTTTGGATGCAAGCATGAAACAGATCACCTTAACAATGAGGACTTGAGAACCATCATTAACTTTCTCAAATTCCACTGAAATCTATGTTCAGTGAAGCTGAATTTGTAACAAAACCAGACAGAAATATAAACTGTGATTGTCTTTATGATGTGAATCTTCAGGGACCGCTTATCATGATGCCTCGCTAAAAAGCTGAAATTTTTACAAAGTTTCTGTATTTGCCTTCATAACACGTGATAGTAACTGTGACTAAATAAGTAAGTCAATCTTTATAGCACTGATTTGCAAACTTTGGGGAATATCAAAGCACCAGCTCTCAAAGTTTCCTAAGGATCATCATACAAGTCTTAAAAAAATTTTGGCTTAGTTAAGAACATTAGGTAAAAGCAGCTTTGCTGATCTATATATACACACACATATATAAAATATTTTTTCATTTCACTCTACTCAATCTCCTCAAAGAATAAGTTCACAGGCACTATACACTGGTAATAAAATATTAAGCAGTTCATGAGCAAGAATTTACAAACAATATTAGGAACACCCATGACACTAAAATTAAATGACTTAGTAACTACTCTCTATAAAATTTACCTGGTTAATTTGGGAAGATACTCTTAATAAAACATAATTAATAGAAGAATTGCAACAAAAATGGTGGAGCACAATATACGACAAAATAGTGACAAATAACCCCCAAAACCACAGTCCAAAACAAAAATAGCCCTTGCTACGTTTCTACTGTTTGTATTTTAGAAATAGTCATTTTACTAATCCTAAACTTCAAAAAAGAAAAGGATCAGTCTATGCAGTATCAAGAAGGCTGTCTATTTAATAGAGATTATGCCCCTTGACCGACATGTCAAAGAAATCTCCTTTGAGAAGCTGTCATACAACCACCTGTTTCTCTACTAAAAAGCCTTCAGGTCTGTAAGCCCAGGAATCATTTGGGGTGCTAATATATAAAAAAAAGTCATCCTAAGAATGAATAAAATAATATTAATAGTACTATCCCAACCTCTAGTAGTGTTCATGGGAATGATGCTATCATGCAACAGAAGGATCACATCAGCAGTTGCCTAAAGCCCCTTTTCAGCAGGATTAAGCTAAAAGACCTACTATAGATTGGGTTAGTACATCCAGATATAAGTCCCCTAAAAACAGCACAACACCTGCAAACCTTTGAATTGCCACCAAACACATGTGCACACAGAACTCCCAAAAAACAAAACACCAAAACCTCCACACGTTTGCCCTAAATTTTATCAGTAAACTGAAGTTCAGACTCAGTATCTAAAAGGCTTAGAATAGTTTTCTTGCTTTTCCAACAAGTCCCCAGTATGGTCTGTCAGCCCAGCAAACTACACTTCTGACTTAAAATCAAGTTCAGACCCCCATTTATATTTGGGACGTTTTCCCCACACAGTGCAAAACAGACACAACAGTTCTTGGGGGTGTAAGATTATCGTAATGCCATGGGTTTACACTGCAAATTCATCAGGAAAAGAGAGAAATCAAGGTACACCTGCACCTTTCAGCAGGTAGCCATTAACTAGGTTTATCTATACTAAACAGCCAGGCTAAATCTTCGCTCACTGATCAACATTAAGCAAGGCAGAGGTAGCGGATGCCTCATTCCTGGAAACATTGAAGGGCATGATGGGGCAAGAAGCTGGCACTGAAACTAAAATATGAGCTGCCAAAGGTGGTAACCTCTTTAGCAGGAGATTGCATCTCTGGGGTAACATGAATCACAGCCTTATAATTAAAATTAGTTTCACCATTTCAGGTAGGAGAGATGTAACACAGAAAATAAAGATAACTGCACTCCCTCCTACAGTGCCATGGCTGCATGGCACTGAATGATAAATAAGGCTTCTTACACTCAAGCCAGCACCTCTGTCCTTCTTCCAAGAAGGTACTACAGAAAAGAATAAAACTAACTAAAATTAGTAGCTTGTAACTGCATATGTTATTTCGCCACCCCAGGTTAATGCAGAGGTTAATTTTTACAGGCAAAAGGTGTAAAGTCAAGCCACAGTACTCCAGCACTCATTTGCTGTCTCCACTCGGCTCAAGTAGATCCTTTTAACTTATTCTGACAACTACTTGAGTATTTATTCCTGCTGAGTTTAGCAAAGTTTCCTGCTTTCAGCTAACACAGAAACACTTTAAAGTCATTAAAAATACTAACTGGCAATGATAGTAACAGCAATGAAAACCTCCCTCTGTTGAAAACAGGCATCAAATGAGATTTCTGTGTTCTTGTGAATATGAAACAGTTGGGTTTTCCCTATTTAAAGCTGTTGTGTCCATTTTTGTCGGAAGAGGAAAGCAGCTTTGCTGGACACAGTTAAAAACACACAGCACCACATGTCATCTTGCATAATGCCTGATATTTAATCACTTTTAAATCAACTAGCAGTGGAGACTTCAGAAAACTAAACTAGAAAACATAATGCACTTAAACTTTTTATTATACTCCTTCTGCAAGAATTCCAGTTCCTGATGTGAGGTTTTAGTTATTTGGATTTTATTTTTTTTCAAGGATTGTTGATTTTACCACTAACCAAAGTCAGACATCCCCAGGTTTCAGCATGAGCAGAAATACTTTGTCTCTTGGATGACAACTTACTAATTCTCTCATATTTTAAAAATAGAAACTCTCATCTTTAAATATTGGCTTCAATCACAGCTTTCATAAGTGGCATCACACAACAGAGAATTAGTTGCAATGCACAGCATGTCACAATGTCTCCTGCAGGCACAGGTAGCCTTCTCTACCATTTTCAAGTACTGCCTCTACTATGAAGGAGCCTGACCCTTGTTAGATTTCCCTCTTGATTTTGGCTAGAAAGAACAGATGACTAGAACTGATGGAAAGGGAGGAGTGGGATGACAATTCTTGCATGAGAAGAAAAGCTGCAACAACAAAAAGGGACCACAAAATGGGAAGTACAGACTTCCTGTAGGACAGAAAGGACAACAAAATGATAGATAAATTAGCCCAAGATATAAGCACAGAATAAAAGCAAGTGACCCAGAATAACTGATGGGTATTGAAAGGGATAGCAATGCCAGTCTCTGTGAACTGAGAGACATTAAGCTGCAAAAGTCTTCTTTTTTTTTTTTTTTAATGACAATATCTACCATTCCTAACTGTGTCTCCCGCAAATGTGTGCACATTTTAGGCAAAGAAACTTTCCTCACAGCTCTGGTGTGCTGGCATGCCTCCTAAAACCCACAGGAGCTGCCAGTATTACACTTTCTGTCCAAGCTCACAGTCTCCTCTGAACTGGGGACACAAATACCTTCCCACCACATTCACGCACTGCATCCAGATACATGCTAATGACCTAAAACACACCATTTTTAAAAAAGGTCTTAAGCCAAATAAACCCTGAAATACCTAGCTACAGAAAAGCGAAATTAAATCTCAACAAAACTAAATTGACACTGGCTGTTTTAAACAAGATTAAAATACACCCCTGTGCTTCCCAGCTGTTTATTAATAGCTATCTACTTTTTGGCTTTTCAACTCTGTCACATTTAGAAAAGAAGAGAGAAAGGGAATGAGTGAGACAGAAAAAGAGATGGGAGCATTGGTTGAAGGAAAGAAGGTCATGTTTCAACAAGGCACCTTTAAATTCCTATAAAATACTGCCTCTGAGCAAGCTTAACCTGTTTGTTGATAGGTAATAGAATGTAATATGGTAGGCTTCATTCAGTCTTTTCCAATGTCTGGGCCGCTTGCCACTAAGCTATTTAATTATAACACACAGAAAATTACTTAGGCAGAGCTATCTATATTTGAATAAAGCCCTCCTACCTACTTGTACAAAACCACTAGGTAATAGGTCTTAATCTTATATAAAATTCCCCAGGTAGTAACCATGATTCAGTTTCAGCAGACCTAGGAAAAGCTGAGGCTGTTCATATTTTTAGAAACTATATTAAATAAGCCAGGATATTGCAGATGCACCTCATCATGATGCTGGGAAGTACCCAGCAACAATCAGCCATCCATTTCCATTTGGACTATCGGTAACATGGATAATGACCTGATTACATTAACACTGGTGAAGATAAAGACAAAGCAACATGTATTCTGAGCATGAAACCAATGATTCTTCAACAATTATCAAAAACAACAACAAAAAAAAACCAAGAAACAAAAACCCAGAAATAAACAAAAAGGACTGATTATACAGCTTCATGGCAATGGTCAGTACTTCAAGTACTTCAAGTCCAGGTCACATCTGTGTTAACCAAGAGAACTTCCGTGTGTTGTGGCAGCAGGGAGAGGCAGAGACACTGGAGCCAAGACAAGTGGGCAGGGGGAGACAAGAAATCAGAGAAACTCGAGGTTAGACTAATATTAAGTTGTACTGCAATGCTACAGTCTTGAAAAAATATATTCGGTGCCCAGCTCCTTGTAGGAACATGTTCACATAATGAAATTCAATGTGATTTTCATCCAAATCACACCCCTCAGCAGCCAGTCTCATGAGAGAGAAGGAACTGAATTACAGTCCTGGTTTAAATCTTTTTTCCCATTTAGCCAGTTCCTTCAGGATGGTGATGAAACCACCAAAGGGACAGAACAAATGAATTTGCATTAATACTGTCTCATATCTTAATTGTATTCTGTATGTAATGAAAGCCTAGAGGATCAGCAAGAAATTTTCCATTCAATTAAAAAGAAACAAATTTGGTAGTAGAGCTTTGTTGTATCTTCCTGATGACAAGAAGCAAAAAATTCTCTTCCAGAAGCACCACGTCACAACAACTGCTTGGAACAGTAAGCACTATGAATCCAAAGAGTGCAGCTAAAATCCAAGGATATATGTTACATGCAGGCATGCCAACCTTAACAGTGAGAAATCATGAACAGGAAGAAAAGAAATACCAGGCAAAGATGTTTACAGAGGAATCTACACTTGGAAAGTGTCTGAGTTTACAATGATGTTTGAGTTCAAAACAAAATTTAAGTAACATGCTGAGAAAATAATTTCTTACCTTTTATATATCACCTACATCTATTACTGCAAGGTAGTATGTAGTAGTATAATACCTATACTATTACCAAAAATTTCTATGGTGATAGAAATGAATGTCATACTGGCATTGTATTTAAAGTTTGCATTCTCTCCATTTTTGACAGTCACAACTACCAGTGCCCATCTTCCAGTGGGAAGGGTCCACTGGGTATTCCAACAGCCAAAATTCTGCAGTATTAACCATCCCTATCTCCAATCCTTACTGTCTCAACACATTTTTTCCTCCTGATACTTATCTACTGCTCCCTTTGACATGGACAAAGCTGATAATGACAAAAGGGAAGATTTTAAACCAACTTTTGCATTAATATATATTTTTCTTTTTGTTATTCCATCTCTCCCCAGCAATCTTAAGCATGCTTCTACTGCCTCAGACATGATCACAGAGACCTCCAAAACTTAAAAGCACAGAAACCTGTTCTGTACTCACAGGCCACTTCTGGAGTAACAGAAAGACTATGAGACATGACATTTTTTCTTTTAAAAGCATGCTTCATTTTCCAATTCTTCCAGGAAAACGCTCTCACAAGAAAGGAAACATCCAAGTATTTAAAGCCTTAGTTAGTATCTGCTGTGACTGGCTAAGTAAGACACAGGCTGCATTCCCACCCAGCAAATACACTTGCCATTTCTAAGTACACATGCTATCTTACTAATGAGCACAAGGTCTTATCATCTGTTGTTTGTATTGCAACGAGAAGCTAAGGGCCCTGTTCAATACGTCCGGCGCTGTACAAATACACAGCTGGAGACACTCCTCACCTAGAGGAGTTTGCTGCCTAAATGCACTAAACAAACAGCAAGGCAAGGAAAACAAGTACGAGGAGGTACGTGAAGTAAGCTGTCCAAAACAAAAAACAGAGCCTGAAGCCCCGTGCAGCTGACCAAGGCTGCTCCCGTGTTCTATGCCCAGCTACTATCTATCATGTCCTTTCCAAAACCAATTAATTACCTTTCTTTCTCCACCCCTTTTGTTTGTTTAGCAGGAAAACAGGACAGGAGATTGTTCTGACAATTTTTTGTTTGTCGGATATGTAGGTTCTCTCTATTTGGTAGCAGCAGAAAGAGATCATACTCTAACTTACTTATATGTAACATTTCCATTCACTTTTCTGTGGCTCTAACTGGAAACTATGGGACAGCACACTTAGGGATGAAGCACTTGACCTGATTTTTCATGGACTTAATCAAACTTCAGATCACCACTGATCCTGGCTATTAAAGAGGATTTTGATTATCAGAAGTTTTAATAAATGTGGTACACAGAGCCCTTTTTATTTTTTTTTTTTTTTAAGCAGCATACAAATCCTGTAGATTTCAGTAAGCTGAAGCAGGACCTATGACACTTTCACTGGCAGCAACCGAGAATGTGCGAAACTTTGGGCAGGTCTGTTCCTGCAAGAGAAGTAACATCTCCCTCTTTCTGCCACCGTATCTCTTAAGTTATTTTTCCAGCCTCCTCCTTCCCATGTCACATCAACCTGTTGTTGATTTTTTTTCTTCCAATATGTTTTTTTAGCTTTCTTTCAGACTAGTAACTAGCTCTAATGTATCCTATTCATGTACCAATGAAGTCATCATCAAGATCTTAGAGAGAACAATACCTGTACGAAAAGCCCTATTTTGAACTGGTATTTGAGTCACTGCAGGCCAGCTATTAAGCAATCCCACATACAGTAAATAGCTTATATTGACACATGGTAGGGAATTAACCTAGAAAAAAAATTCCACTGCATTATTATGAAAGTGATCCCATCCTGGAATAGGAATATAGTGCAAATTAACATGTGTATCAGTTCATTTTTATGATCCACACTTTGGGTGCAGATTACAGCTTAATGGAAGGTCTTAGTGTAAAGTGGAGGAGGAAACAAAATGTCTTTCAGTGCAGGAGTATTTCTTTTACATAGAGATTTACACAGTTAGAGATTATTTATTGCAGAGAGTAAAATTATGTATTATTCAGTTTCATAATTATTTACTCTAGTAATGACAGGGAATTGAGTACAAAAATATCAAACCATGAGACAGGCACACTAATTAGGCAATCTGACTGCAAGTCTGTACCAAGATACTCCTCCTGTACCTATGAGTATTTATCACAAAATGTGAATAACCAGTAAGACCACAAAGAGGTCCATGGACAAAACCAGGTGGGAACTCAGATCATCCACATCCCTGATCTGTAACCAATTTGCATGCCCTGCTATCACCCAAACTCCAGATAGGAAAGCTTTCGGCACGGTTACATCACAGCTACCCTCTGACTTGGGACGTTTTTTAAAATAACTTATACAAAGTGACATCATCTTAGCTCAAAACATATACATCTAAAATCATGCATTACAACCATCGTTTTTGGCAAGACTTGAGATTATTTGTAAAAGTCAGTAAAGGAAAGCAGAAATATTTCTATTTCTTTTAACCCCTAAGTTTTCACACAGGGAAAAGGGGAATGCAGCAACAGGTTACACACTTAAGAGTTCAACCAACGGTACCTTAACTGTGTTTTCTGGGGGTTTTTTTCTGTAATCAGCTGGTGTTAAATGTCTATTATGGTGCAGCGGACTCCTATGGTAGCAGAAGAGAACAGCACTGAAGAAGACAGTAGGAACTTCACACTAAGAAAATATGCCACATTTAGGTGATGCCTGTAATAAAATTAACACCAGAAAACCTAAAAGAGTTTTATGGAAGGGTATTTGTTATGTTTTAAGTAAATGAAGTTTAACACTACACCTGCAACTAAGTTAAAATAATCTATCATTGCCAGTTGCATCAATTGTCCTTACCATAATGGAATCATACTGTATCATCAGTCACTAAGGTTAACTATGTCATTTTTAAACAACTCTCACTGATTTTTCTTTACTCAGTAGTCGGTTTCAGGTTCAACATATATCTGTGTTTTAAGTTAAAACATATTGCAAAACTCTACACCAACAATTCACACATGACCAAGCCACAGTTTTTGCTCATTACAACTGGGGAAGTTCTCAAGCACTTTTCCCTTATCAAAAACTTTCACGAACAACCATTGCTGCAACACCAGGATCATTACCAAAGTATGTAATCTAACCAGTTTAATGAGATCTGGGTCCCGTCCGTCCCACCCCCACCCCGCCCCCACCGCCGTCGCTCCAAGTCTCAAGTTTCTGCTGCATAACCAACAACACCTACAAGGCACGTTTCATTCAATTTAACAGGTTCAAGGGCAATTCCATAAAACTTAAACCGCCTTAACAGGAGTCGGGAGTCACACTCACCCTTTGGACTCCAAGGACATTACATCCCTCTCCACCTAGCAACACTATATTTAAAACAACAAATGTTTCACACCATAAACTCCCAGTTACAACTACGAACACAGACCCAGTGGCCACAGCCTTGCCTTGCTCCCGCAGATGTATTTCATGGGTTTACACAGGTTGCTTCCCTTCCTAAGTCCTGGGTTCAAAGGAGAATATTTCTGCATCTCTGTGAGGCAGGAGGAGGCCAAAGCCACCCGTGTTTCTGAGCTGTGCAGACAGAGCCTTAAATCTGTTTACTGATAAAAAAGCCGTGATATCAATTCACATATATTCATATAAAAATCTTCTGTTGCAGTTTCACTGTGTGTTTTTGCTCTGCTGCAAAAAGAGAACATAAACAGCTATAAATCCAATTTCATAAAAATGCCAGCTTTAGTAACTCTAAGTACTTAGAATTTTATTCATTTTCTTCTGGTTTATTGTGGTCTTCTAGTCTGTTCCACCCAATGTTTAGAAAGCAACCAGAACCTCAAAAGTCTGGACAAGACCTACATTTTTAGAAGGCTAAAAACAAAAAAATAGCAAAACAAAATTGCTGTATGAACAGAGTCACTTATACAATGAAGCTAGATTACAAAATCTAAATGTCACGCTTAGTCCAAACCTATATACAACAGCTTTAGCATTTAAGAAGTTTTTTCAATCATATATAACATGTAACCTGGATGTAACTAAAAACTATTTCTGGCAAAAAGCACTCAAAATACCTATACTGTGGGAAAACTAAAAGAACATAGTATGACTTCCTAGTGCCAAAATAAGACTTCATGGCAGCACCTAGAAGGGCCCTTTTAGAACCAAACATGCTTTTATGTAGCAATTTTCAAGGTATCTTAAATAAACTGATGAAGAACAACCAATTTTGAGAAGATGTAAAACTTAAATTTTGAAAATTTTTGGTCATCAATTATTGCATAGCATTTTAACATAACAGGAATTTCTACTTTATGACACTGAAAGGATTAAAGTCTGCCAAGTTTCCCACGTGGCAGAGTTCATGTGTGCTAACACACAACCCTTGTGCTTCTCTCAGGAAACTGCACCTTCAACAAATGGCAAAGTTGCTGCCTATTGACAAGGAGTGTAGCTGAATACAAGAATCCAAACAGCCTTATCAGTCTCCCTGATCTGTAGAGTTATGATAGTTTCAACTACATTTCTTTTTTTTTTATTTGAGATTGAGAGGAATGAAGGATTTGTCTTTATAAACAAGCTGTGGGTCTGCTGGTAGATAAACTAGCACTGAGAGATAAAGGAAACAATGGGAAGGATTCCACTAATTGATGAATGGAAAAAAGGTATTTGCCTTATACCAAACTGTAGGTTTGCTAATAAATGAAATTGGATACTGAAAGACTAAAGAAACAATGGGGAGAAACCATAAATTCCATATGAATCAAAAATTAAAAGGGAGAGTTAGATTAGAGGGGAATCTGAGGTATCAGGTGTTCTGGGAAGTCTGTACTCTCAAGTACCTCAGCCAGTGGGGAAAGAGAGAGGGAAATGTGGCCGGGAAGTTGGGATAAAAAGGAGGCTGCTTCCTCCAAAATTTTGAGAGACCCCCGGGGAAATGTCCCATGGACTCTCCCTTTATTTGAATACAGTAAAAAGACTCCTCTGTCTCCTTTTTGGACATAAATCTCTAGTGTTTGTAGATTAATTTTCCTAACAAGATCAATGTCCAAGTTCCTTACAGACACATATGAAGACATGGGTTAAGCATTTACCTTAGCTTCCAGTGAACTTTAGACAAGAATTAAAATGAAAGCTGCCCAAATAATCTGCCAGAACACTCCTAGAGAAGAGCTACAGGTTTAGCTTCTATTTCAAGAGTACAGGACTGAACAACGGACACCAAGGGAGTATTCAAACCCAACTTTATTTCTTCTCATACAGAGTGACAGGAATTATCTTGTTATTATCTGACTTATCACACAGCTAATTATTTCACTTAAGGAAGCCAAATGCATGTATGCTTTTTGCCTTGTGAAAAAACACACAACTCTTCTTGGTTACTTCCCTAAGAGTCAGGCTGCTTGACCATTCCCTCTGACACGTAAGCCCGGCTCCAGGCCCAGGAGAATCATCCTCACCACTGCTGATTGCTGCTGGCATTATGCAAACTGCACAGCCACGCATATGTACACATCTCTCCTTCTCAGGAATTTGGCACAGGCACAGACCTACAACTGACCAAGGGCCTCAAAGTCACATCCTCAAGGGATTCGAGAGCCTCAGACAATGCTGCCTGCACCATGTTAAGCTCATGGGGGTACAACTAACTTCAATCAGCGTGGGTTAGCAATACAGTAGAATCTGACGGGAGCAGTCCCATCTGTGGGTAATAGGCCATTTCACAAAAAAAGAAAAAAAAATATCCATGAAGGAAAATAATCTGTCTGAATGAAGAGAAACCAAATGAAAGCATAAAAACTCCTCTTTCTTCACCAAGAGATGAAGGAAGCATGTACTCGGCATTTCCACTTCCAAAGGTCTGAGGACAAAAGGCAGACTCTCCTCTCACCCCAAAGAGAAAGCCACATAAATTGAGGAACATCACCTTTGTCCTTTTGTTTAATACTATTACTGTGAACTATGCCTAAATGCAAAGAGGCTACCACAATTACCCTTAACCACTGACAGGCCTAATGAGCAACTAACATATCAAGAAGTCTTCTAGTGTAACAAAGACAGATCACCTCTGAGACACTGGACACTGGCCCTTGCTCAAAATTTCCCCTTAAGTGGAGGATACTTCTCCAGAATCCCAATAGTCAGAGAACCTGCTTATTAGTCAACGGAGTCTCTTTACACATTTAAACTACAACTAATGAAACAAAGAAGATTTGCAGGGAAAAGAATACATTTTTAATTATAAAAGAAAGAGTTTTGGGAAAAGATTTTTATAATGTACTGGACCAAGCAATAGAGATGTGGGAGAAGGAGTGACAAGTTTCAGGCACAGAGACACTTTCCGGGGTCCTTGAAGGTATGCTGATGTGTTTTGCTGTTGTAGGGCTTCCCACTAACCTTCAGAGGTTGTCCCTCCATCATTACTGCATTCAAAGGAGCCAGCACAGCCTGAGCTGGCAAGCCATACGACAGTTAAATGCACACGGTACACCAATTAGAAAAATGCTACAGTTAAAATAATCTGCAATTTCAAGGTAAAAACGAAAGTAAGAGGAGGAAAATAAATTAAAAAGACCTCACTCATTCACACGCACACAGAAGAAGTTGAGTACACTGTTAGCATGGGGAATCCAGTCCCCCACACGTTCCCATTCCCTGCCAGCGTATTCACAGTAGTTTTCAATAAACATCTACACAAGTCACTGGAAGGTAAAAAAAAGATCTGTTTTCTTTCATACAATTACACAAAAATAACTGTCATCACAACCATCCTTGTGGTAGAAAAGTCCATATTTGCCTGCAGTGAAATCCATCTGCAGCTGCCCTGTGGAAAAGACAGCCAATAATTGGCTTCTTTCACCTCTGTTAACCATGAACAAAAGTGTCATTCAGCTCCCAAAAGGATAGAAGGCACCAATGGATGGTCAGCTCTCTGAGCCAATGGGCTGGAATAACAATAACCCTGTAGCATTTTCTTTTTCCTTTTGTTTAGTCTTTCAAAGCCCTTAATTAAGTCCCTCACAAAGCACCCCTACAGGCTTCTTTCAATGAGGCATTACACGCCTGTTTTCTTGTATTGAAAGAAGAAAAGTAACAGGGATTTCTGAAACACATTAAGCAGTACACACAATTTCCACGTATTCACAACTGAAATACTGTTACATTTTAGCTTTTAAGTATTCAAGCTTACTGTGCTTAGTCTTTGCTGTACACTCCTTGCTAAATACACGAAGTCATAACACTACCTATCTGTGCGAGTTACCTACACCCATCACAAGACAGCAGCTCCCAAAATGAAAGCATGTGGAACAACGCATGTTCATGAAACATCCCTCGTCATCCTGAAGCAGACAGCTGAGAAAGGACCGGGTACCACTGACACCGCACATGACACATCAGCATTGTCTGAAAATAGAGCTGGTGAAAGCTAAAGTATAAACCTTGCTACGGAATTGGCCTCTCATACAATTAAATACCTACTTGCATTTAATATAATGAAGGTAATCTGTACTCCACTATTCAGGACCAAACTGATGTAATACTGATGACTGTATTAAACAGGACATTTGAGGATTACATATGTTTTCCAGCAGTGTAGGCAGATTCTGTTTAACAGAAATGCTATAGAAGCTTGTAATATTTGAGCCACAAACTCAAAACAAAACAGTTTTAAGAAAACACCAGAGAAATATCATCCTCAGCGATGCAGGCTGGTTGGAGGAAACTTCGTCATCTAATCCCTTCCCACTCCAAATCAGTCAAAGCAGTAGACTAATGTGGTCACTGTTTTTTGGGAGGCATTCAATGCATGTGGTGAAGGGCTCAGGGGTGGGTAGGGAGTACCAGGTACAACCACCACTTAACAAAGCCCAACCATGGTCCAAGCCCTCCAGCATGCTGCTGCCTCAATCCATTATCCTGTAAATGCCCTTGCGCTGCGAATACAAGCAGCTTCCCTGCGGGAGACTGGCCCAGCCAGTCCAGTCAAAAGCTACCAAAATCATTACCAGAGGATATTTTTCACATCAAAGAACCACAGGCTGAGGCTCTGGTAATCTCTAAAACACCTTCTCCCCTGAAAGAAAACTGAAATAGCCTGTTTGCAATTGAGAGAAACCCCTAAAACACGAAAAATAGACATAAACATTTTTATTACAAACACCAATCTGAGTGAACGCAAAAAGCAATGTTTTAAAACCCTCCCCAGACCACCTACATATCAGGCAGGCACTCTTTAACAAGCACCACATGCTATAAAGAAAACTGTGTGTCTAGGCAAAACCTGGGGCTGTTCAGTTTGCAAAAGAGAAGGCTTTGGGGTGACCTAATTGCAGCCTCCAAGTACCTGAAGGGAGATATAAAAAGAAATAGACTATTTAAACGAGCATGAAGTGGCAGAACCGCAGGGAATGGCATCAAACTGAAAGACAGTAGGCTTACATTAGATATTAAGAAGACATTCATTACTGTAAGGGTGGTGAGACACTGCAACAAGATGCCCAGAGAAGTTGTGGGTGCCCTGTCCCTGGAATATCCCTTGTTCAAGGCCAGGTTGGATGGGACTCTGAGCAACACGGTCTAGCGGAAGGTGTCCCTGCCCATTGGCAGGGGTGTTGGAACTAGGTGATCTTTAGTCCCTTCCAACCCAAACTATTCTATGATTTTATGAAAACGCAACTGGGTACAAACCAATGTAGACCTTTTAATTATCTTTTTAAATAATAAAAAATCTTTCTGTATTTTTTTAAAATACACCAAAGAGTCGGCTGCTTGTAACTCTTTTTACATAATCCAAGAAGCAACTTTCCTTTCAGCAATGGTAATCTAATGGTACTCAGTGATTTTTCATAGATAAGATGGCCTACTTAGGTATTATACACCAAAATCTTTCTAGTCTTACCTTAGGCCACTGATTTAAGGCCACAACAAATAATACATGACAACCACCTGTCTTACATGGTGTTCCTGTTTCCTCCTCCTACAAAATATGTTGTAACTATACAAAAAAAAAAAAAGGGGGGGAAAAACCCAGCAACGTCTACCAACGGCTTGGTTTGAAGGCCTAACTGCAAGCACATATTTTCAGAAAGCCTATTCACAAGCTTTTATGAGAATGTCTCATATCACTGACCTTAACAGAGTTCAACATTGATAAAGGAAGAATTTGCACTCAAGTTCTACTATATTAGTGACAATTTCTGTGATTATTTACCACAGCAGTTCAGGAGAAACTCTCCTCTAGCAGCAAAGAGCAAGAGAAGTAATTTACATTCTAAAACCAAGCATGAAAGCTCATCCTAAGTGCATCCAATGCATCAGCCACAATACAAATTTGTATCAAGCTGATAAAAATACTCCTAGAATATCTGATAAAACTGCAATATAATGTCATAATATGCCATTGCAATAGAATATAAAAAAGCAAAACAAGACTCCTTCCATCCTGTGCAACCAAAGGCCCAAACGAGGGTGAGGCTTTGCATCTCACTAGTAACATGGTTCAATGTCTAATCTGCTATTGTCAAAAAATACCCACCCCCAACCAAACAACAACAAAAAAAGCAACAAAACCCCTCAAACAAACAAAAATCAAAACAAAAACAACCAACCAAATCAAGCAAATATGGCCACAAACTAAAACACAGGACGTTTCATTGAGGTAGCAACATGACTAAGTACTTTCCACTGAGGGGGGCAGAGCACTACAAGAGGCTGCCCAGGGAAGTCCAGAGTCTCCCTCTGGTGACATTTTCAAACCCCACTTGGACATGTGCCTGTGTCACCTGTTCCAGGTGACCCTGCCTTGACAGGGGGTTAGAACTGGATGATCTCCAAAGGTCCCTCCAACCCTAACAATTTTGTGAAAACAAATTAAAGCAGACAAATGCCCCAAAACTACTCAGACAACAGAAGCACTCACAAACATGACTATTGTTTAGGAATTGCATCCCAAACTGGATAGTGGTGCTAACCAAATTTAGTAGGATGGTTCTGGACTTCTGGATTCTGTCCTAACATGAATAAAATTAAGTTGTATTTACTACTGCTGACCCAACAACATAAGCCAAAAAAAAAAAAAAAAAACTCTGCATATTTTCTAACTTTTAAGACAAATGTATACAAACATATGAAATGTTTAACAGAAACCCTCTACCAAAAAGAAATTATAGCCATTACTTGCAATTATAAAAAAGAGGTCAAAGAAGCAGTAATAACTAATTATTTTCTTGAAAAGGTTGTTATCTCTTCAGTTGAACTTTGTTCTCAGTATTTAAATGATTATACCTATTTAAAACCAATCAGATTTTAATCACTTAACTGTCAAGAAAAAAAACAGCTTACTTAATGCAAACAGAACATTTCAAGTATTCACATGAAAAACACAGACCTACCACATTAACTACCTGGTCAACACTCTTTGCAACAGAGACTAAGGCTTGCCAACTTTGATCACGTACACCGAATCTATTTTGATACAAAATTCATGCATGATCGAAAAAAGCAAGCAACCCACAAAAGGCAACCAAGTAATCCACGCATATTTCTAGCTTGCTTATAGACAGATATAGTACATGCATTTTCCCGGCAATATGTATTTTACAGATGAACGCCAACAAAAAAACCTGGCTTATGAACACTTGTCTCCTTGGTTATCTCCACATGACAAACATGGGTGTCGCCCTGATTTTTCAGTTTTTCTGATGCACTTTCTAACTTAATGTTTTTCATAGTTCTTAGTTCTTTCTCACGCACGGGTGTTATAATTAAAACATGTTTATGTTAAAATGAAGTTATTTACATACTTTCTCTTAGTGTGAAAAAATGATAAGCGGTTGTCTTGACCAACGAGATGAGAGAAGTGTCAACCTTCTCCTTCAATTCCTAATCTGTATAAAAATACTATAAATTTAAAATCAAATATTTTAATAAATAGTTTTTAACCTTCTCATCAAAAAGTATCCGTGTGTATTCTTACGTGTCCCACAACAACACATGGGCATATTTTTACATTATCATAGCTATTTTATAGGCAAGGACATACACTCTAGCTCTTACCTAAAGGCCACAGACCAATGTAAATTCACATTAAGACAACTATAATGGATACAAGGTGGACAAAACATATCCTTCTGGAGTTCCACTAATAACATGATCTGGTTTGTCTTGTTCGCTTTATTTTGAAGAAGTCTGGTTCCTTCTGCCATGAAAGACTATGAATTTCACTGGATCAGTAAACCAAGGCCAGTAAAACTTGTTACGCAGCTTGAAACCTGCTCCTAACACAGACACCTTTAAGCTATTGACACCCTGTTTCCTCATTACCAATTTAATAATTTACTTCCATTAACACACTCATTTTTCCAATTTATTACCAGCAAAACTATGAAGATAACATTAAAAAAAAAAAAAATTAATGCCCTGAAAGTTCACAGTGTGAAACGGTTTCTATTGAAACTGGCAAACTATTTTTAATGCAACAAATGAAATAATGCTCTGCAATTACAATGCCAGATTCCACAATAAATAGCAATATATCTTATATTTACTATGCAATCTGTAAAGTGTAAAGCAGATGCAGTGATTTATTTTAAATTTTAGTTGAGGGACAGGTGATCAGATTAGAGGTTTAAGAGACTACTTTAGGGGAAAAGGTGAGGAAACACGCAAAACATGATCACTTTTGATCTGTTTTTGAACAAACACCAGGGTATAAAGAAGGCGATTTTATTTTAAAACATACATAGTTTTGTTTAGTTAAAACAGTTTATTTTTTCCACATACACAAAGACAGTCAATTTTACAAATATTTACTATCGTTAACAGTAGAGTTAAATAATTATTCTATCTTAATAAGAAGACTAAATATTCAAAGGTTCAAGACAAATGGAACCTTTTGCTACCTTTCATTATATTTACCACAAAATAGGTAGCTATAAGCTCTATAGCAAACACAGTAGACTGAAGCAACCCATCCCTGACATGTCAGATTGTGTTTTGTCCAGCATATAGATTAATAAATGTTGCAAATAAAATAGCTTTTAGAACTAATTCTGTACCACCCTGTTCAAGAAATTCTCTCTTCTACCACTGATTTCAAATAAAAACATTTTTAACAAACAATGTATGCACTATATCCCTGCTGGTCTTTACTATTCGTATTTTCTTTCATCCATACTGTGTATTAAGAAGGTCATCATGGAAGGCAAACAGAAGGATGTAATCCTGAGAAATTTCCACAAGATAAAATATGTATTTCTTTGCTACCAAAGGAGCAATCTGTCTGGCAGCATTGGATCACATTCATCTTATAAATACACTTTAATACTGTATGACTGAACAGCTGCCAGTAGAAAGAAATGGTTGAATTAATGGATGTTAATAGGTAACTTGAATGTCTTTTCCTTTGTACCTGTATTGCCCCAATAGAGTATTGAAGGGCACTGTGAACTGGTGCTTTCCTGCTAAACTCATAGGGCCTTTAGTTAAGGGAAAAATGTTTAGAGTTTGCTTATTTGGTACATCTAGTAGTTTACTTTCTGCAAACTGAAGTTTAACATGCTATTTAAAAGGTATAATTTACAATTCCAAGACAGCTCCAGGCATTACCTTGTTTGGAGCTGCTTACCAAGCAACTATGTTTCTCCAAACAAACTGATGTGCAGAAGCATAAAGGGCAGTAAAGGTAATTATTGGAAGGAAATCTCTCCCTAGGCCAGAAAAGAAACTTGTGTGTGTTAAATCACATGGGGAAGTGAATGCTGAAATAATTGAGTGTAAGTGATAGCAGGACCTATCTACAATCTTCTTGAAAAGAAATTAAGGCAGGGATAATATAAAGTGGGATTGTGTAGCCAACATAAAGGCAATGTCCCCAAACTTCATTCACATTCATTACACATGTGGAAATGTATAAATGTCCACATTTTCCCTTACACACACTCCCCCCACAGCAGAGAAAACCCTTCAGAAACCCAGTAATTGAGTGTGCTGAAAACTAAAGCAGTTAAACTGCATTCTGCAATCCTGGATTCAACACAGTTTACTTATTACTCATTAATCTCTCCACAGATGTTACCTTTGTAACAGCTAAAAAAGCTTAAAATATGACCAACATTTTCAATGTTTAAGATGCCTCTTGTGCTTCTTTCAGCACCTTGTCTAAATGCACGCAACATATGGCAATAAGTGCACTGAGTTTCCCGCCTAGTCCTTCCCCAAAAGCCTTGGGCTATTGTGTGAAAACATAATGAAAACTACTGGCACTGAAAAGCTGGTAAAGAAAAGCTGTAACAGAATCTCCTCCTTGCGAGTTGCACACCTGGAGAAAAGAGCCTTTCCAAGACATCAACAGTGCACTGCTGGGAAGATGGCAGCACAACAGGGCCTGCTTGTGTTTTTAACAGCACATGCAGTGATTATTTGCTGAAACTTCTTGGGCTGATCTGCATATATTCTCTGAAATTATACTATGTGTTAACTGCTTTTAAAATACAAAGCAAATAGGGAGCAATATCCTGTATTTCTAACATCCTATGCACTTCAGGAAGACCTAAACCAAAGAACGACTATTTCATTGTGACAGGTTAAGAAGTAATCCCATTTAAGGCTATGCTTATATGTTTGAGCTCCCAAGAGAGTTAAGCAGCATCTATAACATTGACAGATCTTAAGGCTTCCCCAACAGTTTTGCAGATATGAATTGTTAAGATATCTGCTGTGAAACTCAAAAGAAGCATCTGCTAGCACTGTTCTGCTGCAAGAACTCATCTCTTTTACCAAACTTTAAAATTTTGTAAGTCACTCTTAATTCTTTTAGCAAAGCCCTTAGATTAAATTGCTAAGCCAGGTATCTATTAAGTTCCTGCAGATTTCCATTGATGTACAACAAAGCTAAACAAAACTCACCACTATCATACATAAAGATTCTACTTCAACACAAACATGAGCAGGGCTCAAATCCCAAGGCAGGGCGCTACTACTCAACGTTTTTTCTTTCTTTAAACATGTAAAAGATTTAAGACTGAAAATGGTCATACGAAAAACTACCTCTACACTTTGCCTGTTGATTTTCACTGAGATTTATAAGTTCTCTTAAGAAACTACTTCTCAATTTGATAGTTCAAGGAAAACACCTTAAAACTTACTTAGCACACAGGATGACAGTAGGCACAACACAATTCTTGTTCTTTTTCTCAGTAACAGCACAATGCAATGAAAGTATCAGCTTTTGAAAGAAGTGGATTTTTAAAAAATACGTACATATATCAAAAACACTGTAGTATCCTCAGTGTCTCCAGTACCTCTGAAGTGTATCTCCTGATGGGCACTTGCAGGCCAGAGACGAAACAGAAGTTGCCTACTCCCATTGAAGAAGCCAAAGGAAAAACTGGTGGGGAAGTCAATTTGCACAGCTAAGTGGCCAACAATATCAATCTTGACCTTTTTATAATAAAATAAATCAGACTGAGCACCAAATTCACTGAGGGAAGTTCAATGAAAAATGGCATGAGGGACATTTTTTTTTAATGTTTACATTATTATTCTCTGTTCTTGATGGCACTGAACGAACCCAGACAAGGTGATGCACTTTGCCTGAAGGACATAGGAAATATATCTGGTGAGGCAAATACTGAGGGTATTTGAATATTTATCTGATGTCACAGAATTTCTCCCATTGATTCTATTAGGGGAAAAAAAAATATTTTGTGTAAGCGAAGATACAATCACAGTGCAAGCAATCCTACTCTTCAGTGGGATTTCAGATATTGTTTTCATGTTAGTCGTTTTTGAATACATAGACTTGTTTTACTGGCATAATCAGTCAGGAGAGTTGAAGAGTTTTAAGGAGGAAAAACCGGTCTTTCTGCAATACTGCAAAGTATTCTGCTGAAGAAGTAAACAACTGCCACTTGTTATCCCAACACCAAATTAAATCCCTGCTGATCTTCTTGAATATTGAGATATTGTACAGTTTTGGTCTGAAAACCAAAACCTGCAGTAAGCAGGTAAAGAAAAACAACATGTAAACAAACAAGTTGAAATTTTTTAGAAAAATGTCAAGCAAGAGCAAGTAAATTCTAAATAAATGACTGACCTGACATTGAAGAGATACAATGCCTCCAGTAAACACTTAGCCATAGTAACACAGAGCCAGCAGATTTGCCCTTGCAAAAGACATGGATTTTCTACACCCAGCAAGACTCACACTAGGTTCTGTAAAATATTAACAGTTTGGTCAATATTAGCCCATCCACTTCCATTGTTTTTTTTTTTTACACCGAATGTTAAAACCAACAGCAGCAAAAAATTACCAAAAGGCAGAAGCCTGTGCAAGCCCAAATCATCAGTAACTACAGTCTCAGAGTAGGACTCCCTACAAGGGACCATTTCCTTTTCTCTCCACAGCTAATTCCAGGAAGGCCATCAAGACCCCAGAGGACACCCAGCACAGTGAGCATTTCATGTCTCAAGAGAGCAGCTACCTGAGTGAAACTGTAAATAAAGGAGATGAACAAGAAATATGTAGGTTGCTGCTGACAAAAGCTTTGCAAACTTCCCTTAAAGAACGTGTAAATCTGACAACTATCTTCCAAGCAGCAGCGCTCCTTTCAGTAGGCTAAAGCACTCCTAATTTGCAGGAGCAGCTCACAGAACTGCTGAGAACATTACTACAGGCATGTCCTCCAGTCTGGGAAAGGTTTCCCCTAGTTAAAAAAACCCAACATATTTCTAGGGCTTTCCAACCATGGCACCTGAAAGAGATTACAACCTCTTCAAAGCTTCTACATGCACAAGTGGAGTGAAGGTCAGATCCATCAGTTCTGCCACATGAAAAACACCATGCATGTTTCTAGACAATGACTCACTGCACCAAAGAGAGAAGCCTGCACTCCAAAGTCACAGGTTTCACAGTCTCTTCGCTTTTTGAGATGAACAAAGTATATATGCTACTAATCTGGATCAGCATTTAGAAAATAGCAAGGAAACTTCTCAATTAAGAGTTATTTTTAAAATAACATGAGATAAAGTTTTAAAAAGGAGAGTCAGGATATACCATATATCAAATTCTAGTAACAAAAAAAGGACTGACTCTATACACCACCGACTCCTTCTGACAGTAAAGGAGCAGCAAGCTTCCCCAAACAATTTTTCCTGACTTGCACCATCTCCTCCTCCAGCAACAGGAGTAAACTGTCCTGCTCTCCTGCCACAACCCTAAAGCTTTGAGTGCAGGAAAAACAAATTCTCGCTTTACAAGCTAACACACTGCCATATCCTGTTTGGATTGCAGGGAACAGTGGGTGCCATTTTGTGCTCTGGAAGGGGAAGCAATGGGCACAGGAGAAACCAACCCCAGGTACATCCCAGTAGGACCTACAGCTGCGCTCATGTCTTTTGCATCTTCTGAACACCAAATACCAACCACCACAGTGCCCAGAGGGTTGAGAAAAAACACTGTAGAGTATCACACGTAAAAGAATGAAACCAACCATAGCGAACTGTACTGCATGGTCTCTGCAATGCTTTTGCCATACACTGCATTACTGCAATGCCAAAACAGCATTGTTCTACATCTGGGGTTCTTCTGCCACCACAAAACTGTGCCAGGCAAAGCACAACAGCTCCATCAAGAGCACTTTGATTGCTCACAGCAAACCTTACAGCTAGCTTACCAATCAACCATGAAGTTTGAAGTCTCCAGCCCCCTGCCCTTGCAGCCCTATACATGGCTTTCAAAGATGGGAATGAAACAGTCCATATGTTTTCATTGTCAGTGACATGCCTATTGAAAGCGCAGCCATATTGCTCTCCCCACTAGGGCACTGGGTCAGGCTATTAATCTGTAACTATGCAGATGTCAAGAAGGTAATGGCAAAACTCCCAAATTAGAACACATTTTCAGAAAGCAACCTTATAAAATATACAACTGCATCTGCAGCATTATTAAGCCAAACAGAACAGGTTTAGGCCTTCCCTGTGTACCTCTGAAATTGCACAATCATTTATGATTTACTACTAATCATGTAACAGTTTAAAAGTCCAGACATACTTGCTTAGAAGTCTTAGGGTGAAAAATGTCCTTGCAAGACCTAGCATTTCACAATTGGTTGGAGAGAGGAAAAGAAGAGACACATCACTTTAAAAGATAAAAAACAAAAGCCTTCATATTTCAGTAAGAAATATGCAGCTCAAATGAGTGCTGCCGAGATGGCTGTTTACTCTCCAAGGACTGCGCTCTTCACAGTCCTCTCAACAACTTCACTCGACTTTGGATTTTTCTTCATTTTGGTGGTTTTTTTTTCAAGGTAAATGATTAGCACTTGCTCTCTTGGAAAGAAGACATTTTTTTTCTTACCCAGTGATAAAAATATAAAAAAACACAAGAGAAAAAAGAGGCTGATAAAAATTCCTGAAGTTATATTCTTACTTCCCAAAATCAAATATATCCCTCACAGATGTCAGACTGCAGTCACTTGGGGAATATATATCAATATCACCTGTCCAAACATAGCTATCTCTGTTTTTTAAAACATATTATCATATTGGCTGACATGCATAATGCCATCAGTTGGCTATTACCCACTCAAATTCAACAGTAGTTTTCAGACACCAACTTTAAACTGTTATTTTTGAGATCACTACAGTCCTCTCTGTGTAAGAGATGTATAATATCATTGTGCCTTCAAATTCATGGTGAAGCTGAAATACAGATTTCCCTTACTCTTTAACAACAGGAGTATGTTTCTGGGAAGTGGAAAGTGCTGACCTTGTCACAATCATATAACGGTTAAATAATTCAAGAGTAAAATAAAATGGATTCTGCTATGTCGTATGCATTTTAAAACAAATGACATACGATCTGAAAATATTGGAAACTTCCAACTCCAGTGAAACTCACTGAGAAGAACAGGAACTTAGCACTTAAAAAAAAAAAAAAAAAGGAAGAAAGGTCAACTGTTTTGCAAGTATACCATGGGCCATTTTTTCATTATTTAACTACACTTTCCAGTTATCCTTATATCTACTGCTGCATGTTTCCAATTTGGACATATCAGCTTTATTTGGAACAAAGATGAATGAATCTGGGCCTGATTCTGAAAGAAAAGCTCTCAGACATATTTATAATGAGGATAGTATTTATACAGTAACATCAAGATCTTCCACTTCTCTGTGTGAGCTCCTGTGACAACCATAGCTGCACACAATTCTGCATCAACAAAACCAGTTGCGCACCTATCAGCAAAGGAAATATGAATATCTACCTCCACTTTTTCAGCAGGGTTGTGCAGGGCAAGCTAGTGGTGGGAGTGCACTGAGAATAAATATCACATGACCAGAAATCTCTCTTTTCAGACCAAAGTTTGAGAATATCTTATCAGAAACTCCAACAGTACCTGAAAGGCACATATGAAAAACTACAGAATAGTATTTCTCTGCAGCAAAATACCTAGGTCACTGTTGAAGCAGATGGTGAATCTATCAGGTGGAGAGGATGGCTGGGGACATCTAATCCATGACATACTATTGATATCTCTGTAAGCAAAGGTCTTGTAACATTTAAAACTCTCTTGCTTCAATTTACAAGTTTCTTCAAATATGAATGGCTGCTCCTGCTCTTTTGTGCCTTCTCCTACCTTTGTCTCCTATTTCTAGGATCAGACAAATCTCTCATAATTCCCCCTCAAGCTATTTTTGACTTTCTGCTTCTTCAATAAACAGACCCAAAAATATAGTCTGGGAGCACAGAGCCGCTGCCTGAAACACATTCACCCCTTAAGAAAGAAACTACTGGCCATTAAGTTTCATGCAGCCTTGCTGAAGTGAAACAGTCCCATCCATTTCACTTCCTTGTTTGTTTGTAAAACAAGGATCAGGCAAACCTGGGCTGTTTGAAAATACCCCAGAACATAAACAGAACATTAGCTCCTACCCATTCCCAACAAGAGGCTCATCTTTAGGAAGAAGCTTTTAGGAAAAGCGCAAGGGCGGCTGAGAGGAAGATCTCTGACATGCTCTCTAAAATGTGATATGGGTGCTCAGCCCTTCGGAAACCTAGGCCAGTAATTTTCTCTAGTTAAATAAGAGTTTGTGTTCTGCAAAAATTGCTGGCTTAGATGTAGAATACAAAACAAAGAGATCTTTGCAGAAGAGGTTTTTTTAGCTTTGTTTTGTTTTTTAGTCCTTATATTACAGCTTCTATATTTTCCCTCTCAAGTGGATAGTTACTAGCAAATTCCTCTCAAGAACTGAAACGGTAATTATTTACTAGCATAAACTTGCCTACACTGAAGCCCAACTTTACTCCATGCTGCAGACTTATCTTAGTATTTATTCCCCAAAATCACAAGCCTCTGCCAGTAAGCACCAAACAAGAAATTACATAGTGCTGATACAAATTAGCTCAGTGTACAAAACAAATGCCAAATACCTGAGAATTACATGCTATGGCAGAATGTTGGGATTTTGGGGGAAGGGATAAAAGGTAAAGAGGAAAACACCAAATTTGATACCAACAAAAACATTAAAAAGGCAAAAATATTTACTAAAACTCCAAAACACCAACCGCTTCACTTTGTGTAGACTACCTAAAAGCATCTACCTTTTTACAAGACAGACAAATAAATTGGCCAGCTTAAAATGAAGATAAAGACTCCAATCCTTGGGTGATATATGCTGGAAAGACTGTTGCTGTAATCACTGAATGTTCACCAAACTGAAATATTCCTTCTGTCTGTGGGATTTCATGGGCCTGTACAAATGTAACAACATTTCTGCTGACTTATAGGAATATTCAAATTGAAATGAAATGACCACGTCTTTCTAAAAGAAGTATGGAATTACTACTTGCCATCACATCATCAACATGTAGCACAGGCAAGTGAGAAACTAAATGGTTTACCTGTAAAACCTTCAAACTTCTAATTAGATAAGGCTTTTCTATCTCAGGAGAATTGCAATTATGCTACATTTTCCAGACTCAAGGTCACATCTGGACATCTTCACTTTTCACCATAACAACTCTACCAGACAGGATTACCAAAATTCAGCCAGGTCCTTACTATACTTAGATGTCTGACCATAGCAGTACACTAAATGTCTCTATCTTTGTACCAGATGGATCAGAAGACACCTCACAACTTCCTACTACATTTTATCACTATTCTACAAAAAAACCCAGTGACAGATAAGAAGACAAAATAATGGGCAAACTCTGCTCAGCCCAAACAGAACCACATCATTTTGCCATTTATACATAAATAAAGCAAGGCATCTCACTCAGTCGTGAGTATATGTAGGTACTTCCAGATAGCATGTTCACCAAAATACAGATTGCCAGCATGCTCTGATTTCTGAAGCAACCTGTAGTAAAAAACAAGTGAAAAAAGTATCTCAACTGCCACATCTTGACCTCATAAAGATAGTGCATTACAGCACACCGAAATACAGCACGATTAGGTTAAATGAGGAAAAAAACTCCAAAAGAACAATTTCATCCTGAATGTCTATCCCCTAGTCTAGGGCAGGTCCCCCTCCCGCCTTTCACAACTCAAAGAAAGTAAAATTAAAACAAGGGACCCTACCGTTCCCTCAAAATACACACAAGAAGCACTAGAATGAACTATTTGTATTGTTTTCTTATTTCAAGTGCTTAAAATATAACAGCAGGCACTCAGAAGAAACTATATTCCTCATAGTTGTCAGGCAAGACATAAGTCAGCTAGGCCCACAGAAGATCTCTCCAGAAGTAGTTATCTAGAATTATTTGCTTTTAATCTCCTGCACAAGACTCATACAAGTATTAAACCCTCCAAAATGGAATTTGCATTCTCAAACTGACATCCATGAGAAGCACAAGTATATGTATGCCTTACCACAATTTCCTCTCACTAGCAAAGTTTTCTAGAACATGGCATGTGAAACATCATAGCAAAAATCAGGAGCATACAGCACTGAAAAAAACCCAGACAAAAAACATTTTTATATTCTAGCACAGGCACTACTTGCACAGACTACAGTTATTTTGCAATCAAGCAAACTGAACCTTCATAAACAGAAAAACTGGCAGATAGTAATTAGGAGCTACACAATCACCTACCTAAATTATACAGAACAAAGGACTGCCTACAGTAAAAGTATCAAGCAATTATTCTTCGTCATGTCATCCCAACAGCCTCTGAGTTCCTCCCCATCCATCCCATCCCCTCCGAAAGTTCCAATCTAGTGCTGTCACATGTCTTTTCTGAACAATTGTACATCTCCCAATAATCTCTTCACTGAGATGACTGCAGCTGGGACAACTCTATTCAAATTCCACCTCTCAAAGTTCACCAGTGACTCAAAAGTAGTGACCAGATACTCCATCTTTTCAAGCTGCTCAGTCTGATAGAATTACCCTC
Source organism: Polioptila caerulea (assembly GCA_013397295.1). NCBI lineage: Eukaryota > Metazoa > Chordata > Aves > Passeriformes > Certhiidae > Polioptila > Polioptila caerulea. Next base: position 286,156 of record VYXF01006544.1, on the reverse strand, counting down.
AAGAGACCTCACCATATTTGGTAATCATATAGCTCCCCACTATCACACCAGCCCCATTCTCCCTGCTTTCAAACAACCACAGTAAGCAAGAAACAAGCAGGGGATCAGTCAAGAGCTGAATAAACAGAAATAAGGAATATGAAGGGTATTCTGTAAAAATATGCCTTTAAGGCACTACAGAAACCTGTACATGTTCATTCATGGCAGCACCTGGGAAGTTAGGCTAAATCATTACACTTAATAAAAAAAATTAAGGCTTCAGGAAAACAGAACTAGTAAAAATTAAATACCAAGTTCCTTCCATAATTCTGCCTTGGAACTCATTCACTGCCAACTTGAATTGTAGCAACTTTTCTTCAGTTGCTCTCTTATGGTGAAAGCAAAAATTAGGCATATCTTTGCTTTAGTATCACAGAACATCCCCTGTAACACTCTTTCAGCCATCTCTATGCTACAGGCTCTCTACAGCTATTGCTATAACAAAAAACTAGCCCTGTAGCAATGCTAAGGGGTTCTCCTGACATCATTAAGGTGCATGACATAGGGCATAAGAAAGTTTTCTTCTCTTCACACAGCTAAGGTGCTTTGCCATGAGACAAACATGTCACGTAGGAGTGTGACTTTATTTTGTGTCTTCTTCTTCCATACTAACCACCTCAGAATCTCTGGCAATGCATTGTCCAGTTCAAGCAGGTCAGAAGTGAGCTTTTTATTGCCTCCAAAACTGTCTTCTACACACCCTAAACTTCTAGTGTTCTCACTGCAAGAGAGACTAGTTAAGCTCAGAAGTACCAATAAGTCATCATTTTTTTTTCCTTCTGTAAATAAGGAAGTAGGAACTATACACAAACAGGGATCAAGAGTATCCTCCACTGCCACAGTATCAGATAGGTTCTTCTCAAGTTCAAGGAAGTTTCTTCTCAATTTTAAAGAGCATAAAATCAAAAGCTACAAAAACTCATTGCAAAGCACACTTAAGTGTGTGCAGGTCTCTTACTTTTGCCGTTAAGTGTCACATTGGCAGTGTGAAATTTACCTGCACGGTAAGGAGAAACTTTTAAATGGAAACTCTTGGGCAGTCTTCTCTCTAATGGGTGTTGGCTACGGAAACTAGTGTCCATTAGACAACTTATGTCATGTTGCAGACACTCAGAGATGTACCAGTCCATTTTATAAGACAGTCAGACAATGTAGAAGCCATAATATATTATGTTTAAGTGCAGCTTTTTACCAGAGAGACTTCAAGCACTTTATTCATTTGGATAACTTCCCTCTTTTATCTGTGCAGGAAAGAGAAGACTGTTTAGCAGTAAGTCCAAGGGTTCATGATGGCAGCATCTAACCCCCTACTCCAAACACTCAGAAACCACCTTTTCTGCCACAGGAAAAACATCACAAAGTGAGGTCCACTTAACACCTTACTAGCACAAAAAAAGGAACAAAATATTTAAGCACAGGTAACATCTGAGACCTGAAACTTCTACCATTCGTCAAATACTACACAAGAAAAAAGGCCCAGTAATCTTTCTCGACCCAGTCTGAACAATTAAAAGAAACAATCCAAATATGTAGGAGAAATTGGAAACCTCCTCAGTAAACTAAACATCCAGGAACTATGAATCAGACTCCCTTTGCATATTAAATGTAGGCAAATAAAGAGAAAGAAAAAAAGCGCTATTTTCGAAGGGATACACTACTGTTGTATTCTGAAAAAACAGCAATTCAGTACCAATCTGAAACTACACACCATCATTTGCCGTAGTGTGCTGTATTATATGTTGTAAACACGGCAAAGCTTTTAGTAATACCAGACTTGACCACTGGCCCATACTAGATCTTGCTCCACCCTGGGAAATCTGCGCTGAGAAGTGGGGCAAGACTGACAGGTTTTATTGTGAAACTTAACAGGTTTGTGGATTAGCAAAGCTACCACACTGAAAGCTGCAAATCCCTCCTCGGTCATGTCTCTACAGACCAGTGCTCATTCTTCAATTAAAATTTTATTATTAAAGTTACCAAAACTCCACACAAGATCTACCAGTTTCTGCCTGCTTTACAACATTATCATAGAATATGGGATAAAATGTTTTAAGAGTTTAAGTTTTTCTTCATTCACGAGCAAAACTCGATAAACCTTCGATGTTTGGTTACGCTGCTTTTTTTCAAGGTTCCCCTGTGCTTTACCAGAGTGAAGATTTTGTAAAAGCGAAGACACCATATTTAACCAGACTTAGGCGTTCTTCCGACTGAAAATGCCGTAACTTTTGTGAGGAAACTGGCTAGCCTTGCAACTGGTTTCTAGAGAAAAACTCGGAGAAAGGCGATTCAGGGCGAGGACATCACGCTGAGGCACACACATGTGAGGGCAGCAGCTCCCCCCCAGCCTCAGGACGGCACTGGGATTTACTCGGGCCCCACCGAACCCCCCGAGACCTCCCTTTTCGCTGCCACAGGATCCAAGCAGCTTCCTCCCAGCCTTTTAAACCTCCGAGGCCGATCCCTTCGGGGTCGGCCGGCTCACGTCCACCCACCGGAGCCCCGGAGTGCCGCCTCAGACCCAGCCAAGCTCACCTGCCCCAGCGGCGCCGGGCCCTGCGTGCGGCCCGGAGGCCCTACCGCGGGCTCGGCCAGGGGAGCGCGGCGGCCCCGGAGTTGGCCGCGTCAGACCCGCAGCAACAACAACCACAGACACACAACTGCCGGGGGTACACGCCGCAGGTACTTCCTCCTTCCTCGCCGCGGCTACCTGCCTGCCCGTCCCCAGACCGGCCCATGCCCCGACTCACAGGGCGTGCGTGAAGGCGCTGAGTCCCGGAGGCACGGCCGCAAGCCCCCGCCCGGAGCAGTCCACGCCGCGGTCGCCGTCGCAGCTGCAAGGGGCCAGGCAGGGCGGGGGGGACGCTCCGCCGCTGTGTCCGGCCCAGCTCCCCAGGCCCCAAGCGACGAGGCCAAGCAGAGCGAGACACCGCATCGCCAATCTCGCCG
>VYXF01006544.1:251191-283122 GCA_013397295.1 Polioptila caerulea | reverse complement strand
CTCCTCCGTCCGTCGCGCCTCTGGGGGCCTCCTGCCTTAGCGGGAAGTCAGCCCTCCGCCGCCCGCCTGCCCCGTGCACAGCCCGCAGCGCTGCTCGCNGCTCGGCCTGCGGCTCTCTGCTGGCGCCCTCCGCGTATCGAGCCTGCCCGGCTGCCGGGAAAACGTACAAAAACCCACCAAAACCAACAACGACAAAAAAATAAAAATAAAGAGTCTTCTCCGTCCGTCGCGCCTCTGGGGGCCTCCTGCCTTAGCGGGAAGTCAGCCCTCCGCCGCCCGCCTGCCCCGTGCACAGCCCGCAGCGCTGCTCGCTACCGCTCATCTCAGCCCCGCGGGCAGCGCGAGGGGGAGGCCGTGGCGGTCCCGGGCCGTGCGCCCCGATCTCTCGGCAGCCGCGACTACGCTGCGCGTACCCGCCCCTCCCGGAGCTCGGTCCCGCAGCCGCGGCGATTCCGCGCCCAGGGCAGAGGTGCGTATGCTAATGAGGCAGCCACATCCGCACTCCCATTGGTGCGGAGCTGGCGCGGGGCGGTGAATATGCAAAATAGAGCCCGGCCGCGACCAACGGCCGCAAGGGGCGGGGCCGGCGGCAGGGCACTCCCGCCCTCCCCGCGCTGCCGCCGCATCTCCAGGGCCGCTCCCGGACGGCGCCTGGACCCCCGGGATCCCCAGGCCCCTCGTCCCGGTGCCTACGGAAACGTGACCGAATGAGCCGAGCAGCCGCGGGGCGAGGGCCAGGCTGACCTGTGAATGAGGGCAGCGCCGGGCCCCGTGACCTCAGGACACCATTTCCAGCTCCGGCATTACCGCGGCAGGAGCATGCGAGCGCCTGGGCCCGCATCCTCTCACAGCCCGCAGGCACCGGTCCCAACAAGGCCCCAACAATGCAACGGGAGGAGATAAAGGCAACCCCGTTCGGGGTGCGGTACTAGAGGATTCCAGCTGGCACTGCACATCCATCCCCTCGGAATGAGCATGGGGGGCCATGCCGTCCTTCTGCCTCGGGGACACAAAAGCATTTCATGCTCCTGTTCTCAAAGCAGCAGTGACTGCAGCACAAGCTCTTCTAAAACCGGTTTTCTTTGAAAGAACTGCTTCCTTCCGACACAAAACACTGCCGTGGCACCTGGCTTTTATACAACTCATACATCGCAACCAAACCTGTGCCAGTCTGGATCCTTTACTCCTAACTACTTTAAAAAGAGTACTAAACAAAACTGAAACCCTATCTATCCTTGTCGTTAGTGCCCTCCATCACCTAGGGTTTTTTAAAATGCTTTCTTTTGGATGCTTCTAACCTACAGCCACCACCAGGAATAAGCCTGCAGCATTAGCTTAGCTCATTCATGCACCATGCTCCACGCACACGCAATCACCACATCTCACTGCGGATGTCACAGCAGTAACCAACAAGTTAACCAAGCTGGGACCTCTCAACTGTTGGCCGCCTCTGGTCCAGACTCCATAAGAGGCTCTGAGCCAGCAGGCCTGGCTGAAGAAAGCACAACAACGTCACTGTATCCTGTCCTGGTGCACACCCATATCACCTATTTTACATGTTTCGTTTGGATGCTCTGAGCTTGCCTGGGGAATTGCCTGCCCAGCTGCACAGCCTGAGTCACACCCAGCCAGGTGTCTGTGCAGCCCAACATAAACGGCACCAACACCCACAGAGCCCACTACAGACCTACGTGGGTGGGCAGGTACCCTTCTGTCCATTCTGTAGATAAATGATGGAAAAGCACAGAAAGTGGTCAGTGGCAGACAACCTGCCTCTGCCGCAGCAGGGAAATGGCATGAACCATACCACCGGGTATACACAGAGCTCCACCAACTTCCCTAAAGCCAGGAGCAGACTTGCAGTGGTACCTGAACCCTTAATCCAAAGTAAAAGCAACTGTGCAAGGGTGTCACATGGCCTGGTGACAGTTGCTTAAAGTTCCTGCAATTGCAATTGAAAAATTCTAAATACCTGCAAATACGTGGTAAGGCAAACAGGCTAGGGATGAGGCAAGCCTGCTTCCAGCAGACATACAGCAAAGAGACAGTGTTCACAGCAGCCCTGACTTGGCACAGGTGCTCTGATCACATACTGGTCAGCCACAAGTTGAGGAGCTCATACCTTACACTTCACCTTCTGAGGACTCCTATAACAACACTGACATCCCAGAGGACACCCCATGTGGGGCTGACAACTGTCCTAATCACAACTTTCTTAAGCTGACTGAAGTGGAGGAAAAAAAAAATAAGTCTTTGTTTAAAAAATGGTCACTTGGTGAAAATTAAAAATCAGGCATGTAAATAGTGGAGATCTGAAGATTTAAAATCATCTGTGCCCAAGAAAGTAGAGTGCACAGTGAGGACCTAGAAATACAGATCCTCCAGCCACCACCACCTCCATCTCCTACATTTCTCTTCATCATTTTTCAACTTTTAAGTCCCTTCTAAAAGTGTTAACATTTTATCTAGTTGCAAAAAATTGTTATTTTCTTGTATTTAGGAATCTTGTTCCTGATGCACTGATTTTATATGAGGATCATCACTTATCAGTAAAAAAGTAAGATAATTTTAGTAATAGGCTATTTGCTTGTCCTGTGAGAAATATGAAGTTCTCAAAGTTGAATCTACCAATGTGTGCTAAAACTGTGTCATAAAAGTACAGACACATATGGTTATCTTTTATCCTCCACGGCTGATCTTGGCAGAAATGCTGTTGTCAAAGCCATGTTGTTCCAAGAAATGTCAGGGTCAAAGACACCATGCATTCATGTCACTTTCTGTGCCTGTGCTCAGGGATAGCACTGGAGGAGAAGCAACCAGAGTAGAAGCGGAAAAAAATTTAAAGGAGTTATCTCAACTTACTTCAACAAAATAGATCCAAACCAATACCCATAAGTGACCTTTTTCTTCTACTACTGGCAAAGAAAAATAACAAAGCACTTACACTCACTCCGCAAATAGTCTCACTTCACTAACCAAAGACAATGGGAGCAGAAATGGCCCTCAGTGCCTGCTTGGATTTTGGAAGCCAAATGGTAGCATGGAGGTTACTTTGTACAGCAGCAGTGGTACTCTATAATGCCCCTAGAAGTTCTCTGGACAAAAGGACAAAAGGTCCCTAGTAAAAGCAGAATAGCAGAGCTTTTTTTTTTTTTTTGCATGCTTTGAAACACTGGAATAGTCTAGCTTTTCCTCGCAATCCTTGCCTGATTTCAATCTTTCTTTTACCAGCATCACTTTAGGTGTTTTTTCCTTAGTGCAGCTCTCTAAAGCCTCCACGTTTGAAACTCCTGTCCTAGGAGCAACCCACTACCCCTTTTTATCCAGTCAATACTGCTTTGTGCTTCCAGTTAGTCCTAGTAAATTAATACTTCTCTTATTTTTTCAGCCTCTGCCTCTCCCTTGCTAGTAGTGACAGATCACTGCTCTCTCCTCTTCATCAACAATTCACATTTCTCTCACTTTCTGCTTAGGCAAACACCTGCTTGCATGCATTTATTGATTTTATTTTCCTTTATAAATAAAACCTTAACATTTTCTGTGAAACAGGCTTATTTATGTAACAAAGATCTACATGCTAAGATGTTTTTAAGCTAAAAAAACACAGCCATATTTTACTAAATGACCTATTAAACTAAAAATTATACCGTGGATTTTGAAATTACCATAGTTTAAAAATCTAGTCTGAAGAAATCCTTAATGTCACAAATTCCAAGAAGCACCCCCAAAATACAGCATAAGGCAGCAATTAGTTTATTTAATTAAAAAAAAAAAAAAAAGCAAAAGAAAAATCCTGAGGTGTGCTTTAAACCATGTGAAGAAGATGAGGGACAAACTATGAAGTCAATAAAAAACCAGATAAAACTAGCTCATTTTGGTTGAGCTGTGGAGAAACTCTTCTCTGTTCTTCTTCAGGGAAAATGGGAAGCACAATAAACTGATCTATCACTGCATAAGATTGTCGGGATTTAGTGCCTGATGTATAGGCAAATTGTTTTGAAACTTTTGTCAGACATTTGGTGAAAAGGCATTAGGAAAGCTTTAGAGATATAGGAGGAAAATACAAAAGTATGGACATTGGATTTTTTCTTCTATTGCCACGAAACTGTCCAGCAACATACCCTCTTCTGACAAAAATTCCCCTTCAGAGACATGAATTCATTTGGATTTAATGGGAGTTTGATGTGGAAGAATATGCAGACTAAGACCTGAAGCATGGATACAAAAAAAAATACAGAGTGACTGTAGACTGGAGCATCAGAACTTGATGCTAGAGCTGTGCCATGAGAGGATGGCAGGTGAATGGGAATGTAAAGATCATAGTCATGATAAAAACTTTGTTTTAAGAATTTATTAGACTTTACAGAAAAAAAAAATGGGATTTGCATGGAGGTTTTAATTCATAAATTGGGGTAAAAATGCAGTCAATGTGTTAGTTCTGCAAGGTGAGCTGTTTCATCCCTGGTTTCCATCACCACTGGTTTCACACATCCAAATTATCCTCCATCAGAAATTCTAATGTGGCAGGATGTGCCCCAAGGGCTGTTCCCCTCCCTAAGGATTGCCCAGACCCAGTTTAGTATGCACATGTAAACACAGAAATTTATGCAGTTTAGAACAGCTTTAAATTTTCTGTCTAGTGATAAAAATAAGCTTTACACTCCAACAGGCTAGAAATGGACCTGAAGGATCCAAAGCTTACTGTGAAGAAGCACCATGTGCAAAAGCTGCTGCTGCTGTTATTTAGCCCCATACTGCTGGGAAATTCAATTAACACTTGGATCCTAGTTATATGGTGTGCTGGATTTGGCTGGTTGCTGGCTGGGGTTAAACCACAACACAAGGAAATTAACGTTATGATGGAGAACATGACATAGAGCTGCTGTGTGTGAAAAAGAAGAGTCTGGAATATTTTCACTGACAACACAAGTTCTGTTTAAAATGGAAGTATACTTCTTCCCACAAAAAAGGCTGAAACTTTTACTCATTTGAACTGAAAGTCACTTCAGGAAACAAGTGACAAAAGAAAGACTCAGCCAAGTTTAAAGCTTTGTTAAGAAAATGAAGGTAAAGATCCAAACCTTGGTATAGCAGAAATACAGAAACAATTTAAAACTTCAGAAAAATGATTGGAAAAAAAATAATTTTGGTAGGGCCAAAAGTTTGTTTCCCAAGTTTTCCAGAAAACTTGTTTTCCAATATCTACTTTATGCCTCTGTAAAACAAGAAAAACTAACGGGCACAAGCAAGACCACTAAGATCTGTAATTTAGAAATAGCAGGTGGAGAGTGAAGGAAAAAATATACAAGTTAAATATTACATAGAAACCTGAGAGAAAATTAATTTTAAAATTGCTTACAATTCAATATTACCTTTATATGTAAACAATGCTTAACTTCCAATGGTACAGTGTCTCTATCACCTGTACTTGTGTATGCATTACCTAGATGATCCAGAGCATAATGTATTTTGCAGTTTGGCCTGGTGATTATATCCTTGCCCAATTATTCCAAAAGATGACTCTGAAATGCAGTGAGCTGGGCTGCAAGTAGAAATGAGATGGTGTACCATAGCTAAAAGAGAATGACTGCAGCCAGTTTATTCCAACACCTTCTGTAAACTGGATAGAACAAAGCCAAAAGAGAGGACAGCAGGCTTTGGCAGAGTCCTTATTACTGGAGTGAGGAATCACAGCTTTTTTTTAACCTGTTTGTATCTCGGGAGGAAGAAAGGCAAGAATATTAACCAATTAGATTTATCATTAAATTGATCTATCAGACACCAAGTCTTGGGGTTTATGATTTTTCCTTTTGTTTGTCTTTCTCTCATGGAATTTTGTCCCATCTGTTGCTAAGAAATCATAGTGATGCATACTTAAGAGAGACTTACGTCTCTTACTTAAAAGAAGTTGCCACGCTCGGGGTGGGAAGGAGTGCACCTGGCAGCACTTCTCTTACCTGAGGGTTTCTCTCAGAGGGGCAGAGGTAACTCAGAATTGGGCTGAGGAAGGGGTCAGGTGCAGCTCCTCGCTTCAGAGGAGGACGGTCAGGCTGCTGCTTGCGGGAGGGAGAATTCACCTCACTAAAAGGAAAGGGACCTTCACCATCTGCTCAGGTGCTTCAGGGGAAACGCTGGGAGCCGGAACCCCGACCTCTCACAGGGAGCCTCTCTTCCTACCGTGTTCGGGAGCCAGGCTGCGCTGCCCAGTCCCCGCTATGTCTCTGCCTCTGCTCCAGGGTTTTGCAATGCTGTAGCCACGAACCCCCTGCCTGCCGGGATACCCTGCGGCTCCAGCCACAGGTTCTGAGTTTCTGACACCTCTCATTTACCACTCCTGGATTTTGCCTATCCCTGCCGTTCCAGCTGCTGCTCTGAGGTTCCTGCTGCAGTCCCTTTCACCACCCGGAGGGACACCGGGCCTGGCTGTCCCTGGGTTTGTAGAGGAATTCCCTTTCCTGTCTCTGCTGTGCCGCCATTACCCGCATGCAGAGGTGGCCGAGCCCGCGCCACAGCGCCCCCTGCCAGCACGGGCGAATCACAGCACCTGCCCGGCCCAGCCGGGAGCCACCATCGCCCCTGGCGGCCGCGACTGGAACGGCACCAAGGGGAAAGTGCCTGCGGCCGAGAGAGGCTGCGACTGGGTTTGTGCTTCTCTTTGGTGTTGCTGCTGTTGTTGTTTGCCTTGTTATACAAAAATATACAGTAAAGAACTGTTATTTCTTTTCCCATACCTTTGCCTGAAAGCCCTGTAATTTCAAAGTTATAATAGTTCGGAGGGAAGGGGATCATATTCTCCATTCCAGGGGAGGTTCCTGCCTTCCTTGGCAGACATTTGTCTTTCAGAGACACCAAGCTATCTTCAAAATTTGGAGCATAATCAAGTAATTCTGAGACAATTTATGCTATTTCAGTACTCTGCCAGTTTTTTGTCATTGTCCTTTTTTTCTCACTGATAGGTAATTTCCCATAATTTCTCCCTGGTTTGCCATGCAGTGAAGTTCAAGTTTTGTTCTGTAAAACACAGTATATATTTACAGTGCTGATTCAAGAACTGACACATGCTTGCTCTGATCTCCTCCAAGGGGACCAGGCACTTTGCTGGGGAGTGGAGCAAACCAACCAGAACCTGATAAACTGCTACAGGGCATGAAAATGGAAGTAAAAACATTTGGAGACTCCTAGGACAAGGCAACAAACCTATTCAGCAATGCTTTATAGAAGACAGAACCATCACAATTCTTAAGCAACAGCAATCTTTTATGATGATGTTCAATTTTTTTTTTCTTAGTTAGTTGCATTCTTCCTATCTAATTACAATTACTCTTGCTATATAATTTGAGAACATCCTCACATTTATCTAAAGCTGTTGCTGTACATGATTAAACTGCAGCATGATCCAAGCCTAACATCACCAGCAGCTCAGATGTGTTATACACATGGATGTTGTGTACCTGGACTTCAGCAAAGTCTTTGACACTTTCTCTCATGGCATCCTCCTGGAAAAGCTGCAGCCCAGGCCTTGGACAGGAGCACTCTCTGCTGGATTCAGGACTGGCTGCATAGCTGGGCCCAGAGAGAGGAGGTGAATGGTGCCACATCCAGTTGGCAGCCAGTCATCAGTGCTGTCCCCCAGGGATCAGTGTTGGGGCAAGTTCTGTTTAACATCTTTATTGATGATCTGGATGATGGAATTGAATGTGCCATTAGCAAACTCAGAGATGACACCATGTTGGGCCAGTGTTGACCTGCTGGAGGGCAGAAAGGCCCTACAGAGGGACCTGGACAGGCTGGATTGATGGGTCAAGGCCAATGGCATGAGGTTCTGGTGCTGGGTCTTGCCTGTACTCTGGCCACAAAAACCTCCTGCAGTGCTACAGGCAGGGGCAGAGTGGCTGGGAAGCAGTCCCGCAGGAAAGGATTTAGGGACGTTGGTCAACAGTGACTGAACATGAGTCAGCATGTGCCCAGGTGGCCAAGAAGGCCAGTGGCATCTTGGTGTCTACCAGAAATAGCGTGGCCAGCAGGACAGGACAGTGATTCTTTCTCTGTACCTTGAGTCCTGTGTCCAGTTCTGGGCCCCTTAATTCAGGAACATGGAGGTGTTGAACATGGAGGCAAGGGCAACAAAATTCTTGAAGGGCCTGGAGTGATGACTTCTGAGGAGTGACTGAGGGAGCTGGGGTTGTGTAGCTGGAGGAGGCTCACAGCTGACCTTCGTGCTCTTGGCTGTTCCCTGAAAGGGGGTTGTAGCCAGATGAGTGTCAGTGTTTGCTCCTAGTCAACCAACAACAGGACAAGAAGACAGTCTTAGGATGTGCCGGGGGAGTTTCAGGTTGGACACAAGGAAGGGGTGATTGGGCATTGGAATGGGCTGCCCAGGGAGGTGGTGGAGTCACTGTGCCTGCAGGTATTTAAGGAAAGACTGGATGTGGCACTCAGGGCCATGCTTTGGTTGACAAGGTGGTGTTTGGTCCTTGGTTGGACTCAACCTCAGACATCTTTTCCAGCCTAATTGATTCTGCAATTCTGTAACACTTTTGTGAAGCAGCAAGATAATTACAACTTCTTAGGTACTCCACACTTATCAGAGAGATGACTGAAAAAACCCATGGCTACCATAGGCTCTCAGCTTCAGTAAGGTTACAGTCAGGAGCCTGTCAAAAAAATAATAAATTTTAATAAATATACCAAAAGTTTTGCATCTTAAGCTATTTGCTCATGCTGAGGGACAGCTCACTTTTGTAGTTCTTGAAGGAAAAAAAAATGCCTCAAATAAAATCACACAGAAAACTGCAAAAACACGTATTTAATTTTCTTTCATTGTGTTTTTTCCCACTACTCAGAAATATTTATCTTTATGAAGCCAGCTATGAAAACTACAATTTCTTAGCAATAGATTGAGGCCTTCTGGAGACAAACTATTTATTTGTTCTGTTTTTGCAAAATACAATAGATTGTAATACGTAGATTCCAATACGTAGATGATTAGGAGAGGTTCTGGACTGCTCTAAAAACCCTCTATGAGGATTTTGCAGAAAAATCCTCAAATACTCATCAAAATTAATATTCACTTTAGTTTCATTGTATGTCTAATTATGTGTGATGACCAATGCCTAAGATGCACAGTGCAGGTCCACAACAATCCAGTTTAGCACTCTGCAATAAGAAAAAAAGTCTAAAAAATGCCTGAGCCTCAGCTGGCTCTCAATGTCCTTTACATGTGTATTTTAATTACTCTTTCTGACACTACTTTGCTGCTCTGACCCTTGTTTTCCATATTTTTGTAAAGTCAGGGGGAAAGCAAAGTAGGCTACTGTATTCCACTATCACAGGAACAGAAGGTAATACATGCTCAGTAAACAGTGGGCATTTTCAAACTTGAATTCAAACCCAGGACTTCTACACACTGCTGAAATGCCAGGAATAAGTAAATTCCTAACTTCTGCCTTTTGCTTACAGCCAGTTGAAGTAGGTAGAAGGCCTGATGACTTATTTCCCTGCTGTTAGCCATCTAGTCTCCAGCACTGATTAGATTTTATTCAGACAATGCTACTGTACTCTCAGGCAGAGAAGCAGAGCTGCGATTAGATAAGAACCAGGCACAGGTGGTTTTACTTTTAGAATTAGATTACTCAGTCTTACATTGTTCAGGAAGATTACTTTTTGGTGGACATAGGAGGCGCTTGGTTGTTTTAATTTCCCCCCCCCCAGATCTATCTTCTAGAAAGCCAGGGAGAAATCAGAAAGAAACATGAAAGAATGTATATCCGAGTGCCTAAAACAGGTTATGATGAAAAAAAAAATTTGGTAACACAAAATCCTGAGTAACACGTAGAGCCATGTTTGCATTCTATTCTATCAAATTAGATGACGCAGACAGGAAAAAAATATTCTATTCAAAAAAACTGTGGGTGGGAGGGCAACACAGCATGGAAGTTTACTCTAGAAGAAGAAAACAACTGTTTCAATATCACTATTTCTCAACAGGGCACCATTTCCATGTAAGGCTTTAAAAGTCTGAACACAGACATCCAGCAATATTGGAATGTATCCATCTTACTCTAGCTTTTATATTAACAGAAGCCATTCCTTAGACAAGATTTATCAATATAGCAAATGATACAATTAAACAGATACAAAAGTCACACAGAGATCTGAGGACTGCTCAGTTTGGAATTAATAGATGCAGTTTCTTAAGCCTTGCAATGTGTGACAAGGTTTTTTGGGGGGTTTGAGGAGTGGGAAAGAAATTATTAGCATGTGTTTGTGCAGACTTATTTTAAACCTTTAGTTACCAATAAAATGCCCAATTTACTCACCCCTTGCCCCTCCAAATCTCAAACAACCACACAATTAAGTCCAACAAAGGTGAGAGATACAGAGCTTGTTTTATTTTTCATTATTTTGTCACTCGAAACCTGACGTGTCCCTAAAGCAACAGGAAACAGTAACATATCAAAACTTCAAATTATTTCTAACTTAAAGGGCAGTTTTATTGTTTTGTGGTTTTTTATAATTAGAACTAGCAATCGATTTTATCCTGAGGCTCACTTCTGAATCTCAGATGTCTTTTGTTGAGTGTACCATCTCTCCCAACTAGGGACAATTCCTCTGTAAAAGTGAACACTGCAACCCAGACTTTGCTCTGAAATCAGCTTCTCATCAGGATTTTAGAAGACAACCACAAAACTCAAACTGCACTTCAAACTGCACTGTATCCATGATTTTCCTGTAATTCCAATGTTTACTTACCAACCATGGCCTCACCCTTTCCTTGTATCAATTCAATTCCAACTCTGCTTTTTAACTTACTTCAATATCTCAAGACAGGTCATGGAAACTATTTGATTTTTAAATAAAACAGAAAATGTGTTTTTATTTCCAGTTCAAGTGTTATCTATTATCTACATCAAATTTTCACATAATATTCTCCGTGTATTTTCAATTCACAGACCAGCCTACTTAAATTAAAAAACAAAAAAAAAAATCAAAATCCCAACTTACTTTACATTCAAAATGGAAGCATTTTCTCCTATGTTAACGTCAATTCATAACTACAGAAACATTTTACTAACAATCTTACAAGTTGTCCTTTGAAGGACTTACAGAATTTCGGTATCTCATTACTTGAGATAGCTGACTCAGAATGAGATATTTGATTCAAACAACTGAAAGATAGTATCTGACTCAGAATAATATGCATCTTTGAGATTAAATAGCTTCTCAAAAGTGCAAAAGGTTCAAACTATTATAGGTACTTTATAGCTCTCTTTTCTCCAGCAAATCACAAAACACTGGGTAGAAAAGATTCAAAAATCAACCAGGAGACATATCACAGATTTAAAGTTCCTCTCTTTGGATGCCCACACACATGCAGATGTTTATGTTATGCCCTAGAGACTATAAACAGCCAATTAAAGCAGTCTGTGACCTGTACTCAAAATGTAAAGTCAAAAGAAAAACACACAAACACAATGCCTAAGACTGAATTTTTTATTTTTGTGTTGATAAAACCCAAAAATCCTTCACAGCAGAGAAAGATGCAGAAGTTACTTGCAGAAATGATACCTTTTCTTAATCTGTTTGTATACCCAAGTATACAAACTTGGGAAGTGTGTAGGGACTGCATATCAACACAGTACAGGCACTGCTCAGTAGTAAGAGACCAAGTTTCTTGGAGTATTTTAATTGACCCTTATTATTAAAGGGTTCTCATAGTATCAAAGATGATTATTAAGTAGTTGACTGTTATTGACTTTTTTCTTACTGCAATTTAAAAACATTTTATCAAATTTTACGTGCACTATTTATATACCCAGATACACCTCTCCACATTTTGTAGTAGTTGAAAAACCATAACCAAATGCTACAATTCAGAATGAAAATGCTACTGCATTTAGCAGCTCTAGCTGCAGTAAAGTAAATATTTCATTAGAGTAAGAAAACACACCCCTTGTTCAGTAATACAAGGGATATGGTTTGTTAGATGAACATTCCTATCTCACATCCATACCTTTCTGTAATATATATATATTTATATATGGCTCTAAAACATATCTCTACTAATTAACAGTTAAATTAAAACACATCCACAATTGGTCTAACTAATAATTTTGGTCTCAATACTTTAAACATTAGTTGTTCCATAAAAATATACAATTCAACAACATGGTTGTATCAGTAACATGAGGCCTTTCGAAAGAGACCTATAACATAAAGCCAACCATGCAATTCAGTGCTCAATGTCATCTAACTGATAAATATTTATACTGCATTTTCCAATTACCAGTATCTCCCAAACTTTTCTTTGCAGGCTTACCATGCTTACAGACATGCAGAAAGCAATCACATTTCTCACTTGCCCAGAGCAACCACTTTTTACCCCAAACAGATCAACCGACAAAACACAAGCTTCAAGCTGCCATTTTTAGATTACTAACCTTCTCCTTTCTTTCACATATTGCTTCATGTGAAATAAGACTAGGGCTTAGCCACAAAACAAGAACTGCACTTTTCAGTTAAAGCCCCTAAAAATCAAATTATGCACAGTCAGTTAGGATGTACTCATAGCTGCCATACAAGTCAACTGATACCCAGTAGACAATGAAGTTAATTCTTCAAAAGGTGATGCTTAAAAATCCCAAACCAAACCCAAAACCTAAACTACACAAGTACAGCATCAAACCTGGTAGATTCCAAAATGTGTGTTGCCTCTGTCCAGAAATTTTCAAAATGGTACACAAAACTCATGCCATCATCAAGAATACATGAGATAAGACACTAATTGTTTACAGATGGAGATGTCCATATTTAGCTATCACAATGTAGTACTTCTGTTGTACAAACAAGAATCCCCCAAGTCAGAAGCAGTCAGTAATAAAACCCCAGAAAAGTTCACATGTCACAGTAACCTGGCATATAAGACTCAGAACATTTTACTCTTATCACAGTAACAATCAGTAATCTAGGTACTAACAATTCCAGAACCAATACATTCAATATGTAAATAAGACTACAATAAAAGACACCAGAAAGACAAGAATGGTATGACAAGTAAGATGAATGATTCTTCAGAAAGCAGAAAGTCAGGGAAACATCTGAAATTCTTTTGCACTGCATTTATGTATCTTCTGTTTCTCAATATAAAAATACATCTAGAGAGTCAAACCAGAACTGCATACAGCAATCATGTTTTTCCCCATAATTGCTTTAAAATTAGTACAAAATAATGTAAATTACAGGAATGATTGTTGCAAATTTGTAAACGTTGGCTATTACAACATCATTATATAAGAACACCAACTATAAATTATTTACAGGAGAGGTAATACAACTTCCAGAATAGTGAATTATAATTTAGAAGAAGTGTAAAAACAATGTACTTACCAAAAACATTAGAAAATCTGGTATCATTATCAGCTACACAGTATATTGTGATTAGGTTTTGTAGTTGACATACAACATATTCTTAAGAAAAGTGCCAAAATACTGCTACATAAGAATCTTTTTTTTTCAAAAATCAGTTAGCAAAAACCCCAGCAGCTTCTATGCTAAGTAGTGTCAAAAGAAAACAGGGAAAAAAAGGATGCTGATTGTACAACTATGTCTTATTAAATGCCTTTGAAAAATATGTAAATTCACTTTCTTACTTAAAAGTCTAACACAAGATTTATTTTTAAAAATCAATAGAAATATCACCATATATGATTTTCCAGGGCATTTTAGGCCATTCTAAACCTACATATTCATCCTAAACTGTGAAACACAAGCAGACTGAAAACATTCTGAAACTGAGTGAACTGCTGAGGATTGTTGCGATCCGTGGCAGAATGCCCTGCTGGATGCCAGTCACTATCAATGCACCCCAGGACCCATCCTGAGGTCCATACTCTTGCATGTTTTTGCTAACAGCCCATGGGATGGCACAGATCACACGCACTGAACCATTCAAAGGGACCTCAGCAGGCTGAAGAAATGGGCAAACAAGAGTTTCAAAGTTCAGCAAAGAAAAGTACAAAGTCCTACACTGGGGGGAATAACCTTGTCCACCAGTATACACTGGGGGACTGACCAGCTGCAAAGTAGCCTTGCAGAGAAAAACAGCAAGCCACGAACCACCATGTGCCCTTGCAGCAAAAAAGCCCAACAGTCTCCTGGTCTACACTGGAAAGAGCATTGCCAGAAAGCTGAAGGAGGGGATTCTTTCACTCTGCTCCGGCCTCGTGAAACGCAACTCAAGTTGGGTCCGATTTTAGGCTCCCCAGTCCAATACAGAAATAGGCATACAAGAGTGAATCCAGTTAAGGGCCACAAAGGTGATTAAGTGATTAGAGTATCTTACAGACAAGAAGAAGCCGGGAGAACTGGGATTGTCTCTCTCACCTGGAGAAGTGAAGGCTTGGGTGATCTTACCAAACTGTGTTAATGCCTGAAAGGGAGGAGAAAAGGAAGAGCCTAACTCTTCCCAGTAAATCTAGTAACCAGACAAGAGGAAGTGGGTGCAAATGCAAATACCAGAAGCTCTATTTAAATATAGGAATGGATTTTCATTGTGTAAGGGATAGCAAATACTAGAACAGACTGTCCAGAGATCTTCTAGAGTCTTCATCCTTAGAGATGTTTAATAAACCAGCTTGTCACACTCCTGAGCAACCTGCTCTAGCTGGCCCTCCTCTGAGCTGGGTAACAGGGAATGGACTAGATTGTTCCTCAATTGTTCCATGATTCTATGAAAAGGACAGGGTCTTATGACAGGCATTGGATCAACTGAGTCACAAAGAAACTATAAAATGTAAAAGGAATATATATTTTCTCTTTAAGTTATTGCACACAGTGTTAATTTTGCTGCCTTCGTTTTGCTGATCTCATTTTTTCAAATCTTGACTCCATTTCTTCGAGGACTTTTGGTGTGTATCGCACAACTAATTTAACCTTTCCTTGAGCTGCCTTCAGCAGTTCTACTGCTTTTTCATGGTGTTCACCTTCAACACTCTGTGAAGTATAAATCATATAGCATTAGTAAAGACACAAACTGAAAATAGATTTTTTTCTTTTTTTTTTGTATAATTCTATATAAACAATTATATTTGTGTATTTATTTATAAGTACTCTATTTTCAAGACTGCATAAGGACAATGTAACACAATTTCAGGACTTACGTTTCAACAAACCAAGTGAGGTGATGATAAAAATGCTAATTAGCATTAGCAAAAGAACAGTGCAAAAATCAATCAATATATTGAACAATTAAATTCCGTAATGATAACCTTAGTCAATTATGAAATTATACTTAAAAGCTTCAGGAGAATACTTACTTAAGATTTATTATTATTTTTCTTTTTTTGCATGCATTTTAAATTTAGCAGTCACCCTCAATTTTACCTAATAAATTGCCACAGACAACTGCAAGATAGCTGCCTTCTTTAGGCCTTGCATCAATAGACCTTGCATCACAACAAGGCAAAACAGTGCATACTGGGTGCTTGCAATGGAGCAACTCACATGTTGTGTGTTGCTTATCTTAGTGCTCCACATGTCTCTCAGTAAACCCAAGACATTCAAGTTCATGACTATCAATAGCCTAACCCAACTCAGGAAGACCAGAATAAAAATGCTCTCCTAAAAAAACTCTCAGAGTGTCTTAGAATTAGATTCATCTAATTACAATTTTTAAAGCAATGGTTCTCAAAAACTGCATCCAATTATACATTCCTGGACAGCATGTATTTTATCAACAAAACTTATTTCTCCCAAACTTATTAAACATAATGACAGGACTACTCCAAGCCTACCTCCACTGGTGCTATTAGAAGCTAGAAAGCAGGTGATGTACCTGTTGATTGGAGGGTTTCCCCATTACTATAGTTACTTACAGAAAGAAAAACAACAGTTAAAAGAACTCCACGTTATTTCTCTTCTATCAGACTTAGACAACACATACATTTGAATGTTATAAGTTTTGTTATTCAAGTGGATGTGTAGGCTGTTCAGTTTAAAACTGGTAATAAAAGGTTTGTAGAGTTCTATTTAATTCTATCAAAACACCTAAAATTCTGGAGTACACTCAAGATCTCCCACCTGAAAAAAAATGAACTTGTTTTTCAGTCACATTCCCTGCAGTCCTGGAAGCAGCATTTTTTATTATTATTGAAGTATAAATTACAATCACATGAAAATGCCTGTCATGTATTGTGATGACAGGATATTCCATCTGTAAATATCAGATGACAATGATTTTTCTGAGACTACATTAGTGTTCTTAACAGCAATTTATGCACTCACTGTATTCTTACAATGGCTATCTATATTTAGACATGTGTATGCACACATAACAGTCATTATTAGCTGTACCAACTGCCTGATGATCAGGTTCAGTTTTGGCTGGAGTGGTGGTTTTGTTGTCTTTAAGAGAGCCTGTGGGTCAGGAAGGACTCATATGAAGACAGTTTTGCACCAGTCCCTCTATGTTTCCTAACAACAGGCTAAGGCAAGACTGGTTGCATCACTACGGCTACGATTTCTCTTATATCTCTTGAAAAGGACAGCTGGACTGACAGGTCATAGTCAGGAGCCAAGTATGTCAGAGATTTGTGCTACTGTACCCAGTCACTATTCCTTTCAAGAGTGAAAACCCCCCAGAATTTACTCTGACCCTCAGTCTTACAATGAAATTTGGTATACAGATGTAATTATGAGAATAATAATTTCAAGTCTGCATAGAGCCTCTCTGTAAATAAAACAAGTGTTTTATTTACATGCATTTGACTGAAAGCTGTCTCAAGTCAAAGCCTGCCCATAATCTTTTCTTTCCAGCCTCCCTTTGTTTTACTTTTTGTATTGATAATTCTTCAGAAGAGGATACTTACTAAAAAAAAATCCACATAGGCACTTTAGACATATATTTTTTAAAATACAGTAAAAAGCCTGATGAAGCTCTGTACAGTTAAGTGGAAGGAAAAAAAATACCATACAAGGTACCACCACCTTGTAGTTCCATCTCATTACAACTTTCATCATGCACTAGCATTTTTATTGGGAAAAATGAGAATTTGGTCAGCCAAAAGCAACATGGCATAATTTACTACCTATCTTAGAAGGTGCAGAAAACTCTATTAGTAAAAATCTGCATGATGAAACTTCAACGAAAAAGGAAGGCAGTTTGTATTTTACAAAATTCTTTGACTACATTTATATAATCCCCCCAGAATCTGAAATACTGATATAGATAGTACAGTTCCTTTTTGAGACAGATAACCAAAGCTTAATCCTGAAACTCTCAATGCACACAACTCTACAGAAACCTAAGCAAGTTTGTTTTGTGAGGACAAAAAGGATGCCAGGATTTTGCCAGGATTAGAAGACAAAACCAGCTTGTGCCATGTATGTTCTCTGTGCCCCCTCAAGTGGAAACAAGCAGTTACTGCTACATAAAGAAAAGAAAACCAATTCCTACCACTCCATTTACAGAAAGCAGCTGGTCTCCACGTTTCAGGCCTCCATGTCTGTCAGCTATACCTCCAGGGATAATTCGAGAGATATAAATTGGAGAATTTTGTTCTTTGCCTCCCATAATGTTGAAGCCAAGACCTTCTTCGGTTTTGGGTAGTTCAACCACTCGGGGATGAGAATGACCTTCACTAGCAGCAAATGCAGCTACCGTGGCCTGTGAGAAACAAAATTTTCTCATTTATAAGAAATCAAATACAGTCTCTTTAGCTAGACACAGTGACCCAACTGAAGACGTATTTTATCTCCAAGTACTTAAATGTTAAGACAAATGAGACTATTAATTCCCTACAGACCAACACTAGCATAAAAAATTCAGAACTCCAAGAATAAAATTGAAATTAAAGAAATTTAAAAACAAGTCTTGTTATACCCTTTAATAAGCTGTTAAGCTTATCCATTTTATCAGACATCTAGATAATATCCTTCTGAATTTTATATAATCTTTTGCTTCTGAAGTAATGAACATTAGTATTTTTTGCAAGTTATAGTTTGGCTTTTACCTTTGCTGTTGCATTAGCTCTAACTTCTGGGCTACTGCTGATATCCACAGTTTCATATACATGTTCATACACCTTTAGAGAAAAAACACTTTCAGTATTAGTTAAACATATATTTTTCTGCTTAGGTAATGTAACAAACTATCAGGTACCACTCAAAACTGTGTAAATTAAAAATACACACCTCTAATGTTACTCCCTGATTCACAAAAAGAACAGGCAATCTAACATTCTATGAAGAAACAAATCTCTCAGCATCTTTATTGCTCAGTCTCAACCTAAGTGTTCCCTCCCTAAGTATTCAGACTTCACCAGGACTTTGGAAATGCTTATCGCTAAGCTTGCACGCCTGACTCAAGGCATGGTGACTATTTTCTCTCGCTTGGTTCAAGCTGGAACTCTTCAATATGGATGCACGCAAAAACACTTCAGGGCAGCTCTTCAAGGCTTTGCTGACAACCCATCCCTCCTCACAAACTCCCAAATTTTCCTTCAATTTTAGCAACTAATTGAATATCTTAAGGAAAAACAGGACTGAAAACACAGAGACAATAAGAATATTAATGCTTAGGAGGCGCTTGCACTGAAGGCTAACCCACATCTTCTCACCTCCCTGCCAACCATTTGTACTTGCTAAGCAATAAGTACAGTGTCCTCAATAGGATGAAAACATCAAGATGAACAAACAGATTTTTTAAAATAATTCCAGCTGTTATCATCAGTATGAACATAAGCAACAGCAATAGCAAGGCACATCCAAACACCTAAAAGTCTCCAAAAGAACACCTGGAATGAAGATGAGGTGGCACAAGATGGTATGGATTTGGCTTAAAAAATAACATAGGCAATTGGTACTTTGTATATTCTTACGTACCAACTGGATAACATCCTGTTAGCTGCCAGTAAGGACTGACTGGCATAAATAACCTTTAAGAAGTGATTTGCTACTAAGCCATTATTTTATACACCTATGGTGTCCCAAATTATTTTATTTTGAAGTTACTTAAAAATAAGGCTTGTTCTATTAAGCTCTGTAATTTAAATACAGCTTTATGAAGTTCAAAATCAGCTTACTGCACCAAGCACAAAAAGGAAAAAGTAAATCATACTGGTCTTTAACTGAAGGTAACTGCTTACATCAAGTTAACTTACCTCTCTCACAGCATTACAGAATTCACTTTGAAGGACCCTTTGCAATGCCTGTAGCTTTTGTGGTGGCACTTCTCCACTTCTCTGTAATTTCTCCAGCAATTCAATTGCTCTGCAGATGTCTACGAAAAAAAATAAAGCACTAGTAACGAGGAATGCCTGAGGAATCTCAAGGTATCTTTGGGGGCTGTTTTGCTTTAAGTTAATGAAGCAATCTGTGTGTGTGCACTTGCATATACTTTAAACTATGCTTTAAGTTTTGTTACCCATAAAACTATGTATTTACAAAATGTTACAATAAAATATTGTACTTTCAGCCTGTTATAAATCAACCACAGCAACAACCCTGTAACATATATGGAGCGATCACTGAGCAAAGACAATCAAATTTTTCCTTCAAAGACTGAAATACTGGTATGTGTATTAAAGTATTGGTAGTGTATACTTTGTAATACTCTATGGATGGCATTTTGTTAGCACTAGCTACAATATTATCAAATATACTGTCTAACATTCCTTTTATATTCAAAAATTAGTTAAGTAAGGTATACTCAATACCCCCCATAGAAGAGGGCTATCTGGCCTATTTCTTTTCCCTCCTCAACAGAACTCCTTTTGATATTCTCAGCTGAGAGACAGTATAGGCCATAATCTAGAATCCTGAACCCCAAACCTCTTTCAGTTCCTTGGAATTTGTTCCTAAGAGTCCACATTGTCCATTTTCTCACAAATGGTGCTTTAGATGAAACTGAACTCCATGAAGGACTTGATTCCAGACCAGTAGGACTCAAGACAGGCATCAAATACAATGTGACATTCTCCTGGCAGGGCCAGAAGAGTAGAATACATTCACAACCCTCACTTGTATTTCCAAACTGTTACATTAGTCATTATTCTGAAATACAGAAGTTCTTGAACAGAACTAGAACAGTCTCTTAGAAAATCAGATAGAAAGGATAACTTTCATCATCACAAGAACAAGAAAGCAGTGATTAATCTACTAGGTAAAAAAATGCACAGATCATTTTAGAACAGGATGAAGTCTGGGACACTGCTATGTCCCAAAGCATTACTTCCTTTGTTCTGTAATTAACCTCTAGGTACTCATTTTTCATGTGAATGCACGTCTACTCAATGAACTTCTAAAATACGAATGTAAAAAGAGAGCACTTATGTAACAGGATGAAAAGGTAGTGGGGTGCATTTTCTGAAAGGAGGCTGAAGTGCACTGGCAAGACACAGCCCATGGCAATGTTGCGTGCACTCATGAATTATCAGACACATCTTACAGACTACTAGATCAAGACCAAGTCATGCAGTTGATTAAACAAGGTATACCTTAACCACACAGACTGGTCATCCATGGACTGGAAACAAATCCTTCATGGAAAAACACTCAAGTACTACAGCCATAAGACTCGAATTATTTCTGATGATAGTTAACATTTCCATGTGCCATGAGAACTTGGTGTTTTCTGGCAAGCACTTCCAAGCTTTACAAGCATCAGTTATCCAAAGCAAAGCAGTATCAAAACCTAAATTATCTACTAACAATCCCATGTTCTACAGAGAACACATTTTACATAGGCATGCATATTTGCTATCTGTGTAATTGTAAAATGAAAAAACCCCCACATTTAAAGCTTATTTCCTAATACATATTTCATATTTAATTTAAAATCCAAAATAGTTGGTGAAATTAAAGACATTCTAGATGATGCAAAGTCACCAACGTTCTTAGCAACCCTTGTGTTCAGCAACAGCAGCACTGATTCATGCAGTACTTAATTCATTAAGTAGCCCACTGATCAACTTGAAGTAGTGTGATCAAATGGCAATCACAGCATTTCCAATCTGACAACACTCCACGTATTAATGAAAAATGTCTGGAAAACCTATAATTTACAACACTGCTATCATTTAAATACTAGCAGATGTTTACAGACAAATGATTATTGCATGCACATAAAGACTACAGTTCCACGTAGCTATTCTTGAGCCTATGGTCTATGAGCTATGTTAAGATGTAAGGCGTACAAACTTTTTATCAGTTTGATTAGGATTCTGCAAGAAGTTTTAAATGGTGACAGCAATGTACTGATACAAGGAGCAGCTGTAGAAATTAAGAGAACAGAATTCCATGTGATAATTTCTCCTTTTTTCATCTTTGTGTTTTGCCATTAAATTAGATGTGCTTCCTACTGATATCTCTTAACAGACAAATCATTTAATGACACAGTGCTTTTTACCCTAAGGTAAAACCGATTTGTTTGGGAACTAGCTGTGTCTTTCATTAACTACAGACTAAGAACACAACATCAGCTTTTCAAAAAGTGACAGTGATACACTGAACTGGATTCCTTTTAGATGAAACTAAAGCAGAGGACACACATTAATAAACAAGTGTTTTCAGATCAAAGGACCAAACTATTGCTATTAAGTAAAAAACCAGAGCAGTCAGACACAGCATGAAAGCTGGATCCCCAGTACTCAATAAATGCTGTATCACATCACACTTCTTACTCAGGTAGAGACAACAGATCCCATGAGGAGGACACTTTGTTCCCAGCTGTTGTTTTATTGTATGTTATTGAGAGGATCCCATTATACCAGTTTGGAAGTGCAATTGAGCACAACTTTCTTCTACTGAACTGCACTGCACGCCATAAATCAAAAGCTAAATATTCAGTCTATCCCAGCAATATGGCTTTAGGAAAAAGAGTTTTGCTGGGAATAAGGGGCAAAACACGCCTTCTTTCATTTTTCAAGATAAGCTTGTTGACTACTATGTAGATGCAATTTGCTTCCTCCTGAATTACTAGCTGGAATATGATCAGCTGAAAGCTGTCTTCCTCACAACACTATAGCTTAGCCAACTGTTCAGCATCAGAGATGAAAATGAATAGTACAGAAGTGTTCCAATGATAGATTTCAACAAGGATTAATGTAGATGTAACTCCAGAGATGGACAATTAAAAAAACCCAAACTGTAATACTAACTGTAAAAATGAATCCATACATAACAGAAAAATTGCTTTTCCTTTCATCTTTTCTTCCTTTTTATACCAAATTGCCTGTTCTTCAAAAATCAGTTTTTTGCGATCACCAATACTAGATTGAAATCCTGAAAAAAAAAGAAACATTTAAACTAAAAGAATGGGGGGTGAGGAAGCAGGCAAGATGCTACCACTCCAAGCATGTGTGACCAAAACACAGAAAAGAGAAAAAACACAGCACCCTCCTAGATACTCCTGATTACCTACCTCTGCTGCTAATGTTCAAGTATTTTATGTAGTTAGCACACAACACCACTAAACTGAAAGAATAATTGAAATGTTGGCTATTATTCCTGCCCTCTAGTGAATTTGGGTGGTGAAGTTTGCCAAGCAGCATGGAGAAAAGAGACAAGAATTTCCAATTGCCCTGATGGTAAGCACAAGGTAACAATTTTAAATCAGCTCATTTTCTGCACTATTCTCTCTTTTCCTATGCTATATGCCAACAACATCAGTGACGTTCACTTTCAAGCTAATTACAACTCATCATCACGTTATGTGCAGTCAACCCCACACAATTAACAGTTACTTATTTCTGTAAATAAGGCTCTTGCTTTTGTAGGTCCAATATAAGGTGCTCTCTTTTTCTTCTTTTCTTAAGAAGTCCAATGTGTCTGAAGACCAAATAGCTCCTTTGTTTCACTGATCCCTAAGTAACACTGCAGATTTATTTGTTTTCATGGGCAGAGCATAGTGGCAGGGTAATGAGGTGAAGGATAGGACCTGAGTCCTAAGTCTGCAGACCTTCCAAGCGCAACTAATCCACTGCTGAAGCAGCTGCCCTAATTAACAAGCTTTGGAGTAGAGAGAGTAGATGAGCTGCAGAGTGTGAAGCAAAGACCTTACATAACTCACTATTTACAGGCCAACTCACACATTACAAGTGGTTCCCTTGCAGAATGGGAAGCAGGGGTAGCAAAAAAAAGAAAACTTGAGTTATTCAGTAGGTAACATGATAGTACCAGAAAAATAAAGTGGGTGTGTACAGTGTGTTATGCACCAACAAAAACACATCTAGCACCACAAGCAAAAGTGGCAGTCCTAGTGGGAATAGTAGTGGGAAAACTCAGATCATTCAATCACTTGTACTTCACCTACTAGGTTTCCTGTTCAAAAACACGATTTCTAATTATAAGTAATCATAACCCACATAAATTTAATTTTCCAATCCCTACTGTCCTAAATACCTATCAACAAACCAATTATCCATATTGTTATATAAGCATCTGTGGATCTTACACAGTACCAGAAAATCACATTGAAGAAAATTAATAATTGTTTCTTAAAAACTGTGGATAAATGTTGCAAACATACTACAAAAAATACCCAACTAGGGTCTATGTTTTATCTGTTTTGCTCTTAATTTTAGTTACATACTATATGTATTATCAACACAAAATAAGAGTAGCTTTGTATACTGGAAAAATGGGGTGAAAACATAAGCATGAGAGGGTAATAAGAGGACAATCACGAACAAGTGTAGAGGGATCCGTGCACGTGTCAGCTGTCTTCTAAAAACGAAGTAAATTATTATTCTTAACACACCGCTAACAGACTGAACTTAGAATGTCAAAAATTCTCCTGTGTTCAAGATGAAGTTTACCCAAGAGAGGAACAGAAACCAAGAGATAGCAGGTTCAGTAAGAGCTCGCTGAAGCGTTAAAAGCAGTGAAGGCACAGCTACAGAAGGCCTTAGGCGAGTGCACCCATGGAAACTCAGCCGCAAACTGAAACGTAAGAAAAACCTCCGGGGGCTGAATGAAGCGAAGACCGAGAGGTCGGTCCGACCGACACGCTTGAAGGAGCCAGAACCTCTTCAAATCAGATCAGCTGTTCAAATCAGCTACGGCTGCGCCGGGCGGAGAGGAGTAGCTCAGCTCCTGCGGCAGGCCGGGAGGGTGGCACGGCTATCGCTGCCCCGCGGCCTCGGGCCGGGCCGGGCCGGGCCGGGCCGGGGAACGGGGGTGGTCGGCTAGGAGCTCGGGACAAGCTGCGACTGCGTGATGGGGGCCGGGCCGGGCCAGGGGCTCCACCACCACCACCGCCTGCCCGCCCGCAGCAGAGCAGCAGCGTCTGTACGGCCCCGGCCGTGCTCACCTCGCTCCAGCCGCACCGGCTCGCCGAGCGCCGCCATCTCGTCCCGCCCAGCCCGGCGGAAGTGACGCGGCGCTGCCGTAATGGCGGGGCGGCCGAGATGGAGGTGTGATGTCTCGAGAGTAGCGAGCGGCTGTCCGCAGCAATGCTGACACTACAGGCCGGCAGCGAGTCCCTGCGGAGGCCAGCAGCTGCCTGACTGTCCGCCAGTGTGCCGCGACATTATTCCTCTAGGCTGTGTGTTGTCCATGTCCTGATGGGAATTTCAGGAGAAAACATCCCCTCCAGTTTTTCCCCATCCGTTAGCGTGACTGAGGGCTATTTACACGCTAAAAACACCACACAGCGAGGGTAGTGTCGCTGGAGATGGGATATATACATATGTTAAATATGTAAATAGTGTTAAAAATACGTACATATAGAGAGAAATATACGTACATACATACTCATATACAGAGAAATGTCGTCAACCTAGACTTCAGCAAGGTTTTTGACACTGTGCGGAGAACCCAGCGTTGCAGGAGAGTCCTGCAACTGCATGCAAATAAAGGAAGAGAGAGCCCTGTAGGCCACTAGGTCTCTCTCCATTTATTCGAGTAAAGATGCCTGACTCCTCTGTCCCGTCTGCGGACATTGGCTTTTCACAGCAGAATTTTCCGCACAACACTGTCTACCGTGACATCCTCGTAGGTATGCTCAGAAAATTTGGGTTAAAGGAATGTACAGTGAGGCAGATCAAGACCTGACTGCAGGGCAGAGCTCAGAGGGGTGTGGTTGGTGGAGTAGAATCCAGTTGGAGGCCTGTACTCAGGGGCGTTCCCCAGGGATCATTCTGGGTCAGCCAGCCTGTTCATCAGTGGCCTGGATGAAGGCACAGGATGCACCCTAAGCAAGTTTGCTGACCATACAGAACTGGGGGGAGTGGCTGACACACCTGAAGGCTGTGCTCCCATGCAGGAGGACCTTGATAGGCTGGGGAGCTGGGCAGAGAGACGCTTAATGAAGCAAGTGTAGGGGCTGGAGCATCTGTTACCAGGAAAGACTGTGGGAGCTGGGCCTGTTAAGTCTAGGGAGGACTGAGAGGTGATCTCATCAATGCATAGAAATATGCAGGTGTGAAGAGGGTGGTGCCAGAATTTTCAGTGGTGCCCAGTGACCAGACAAGGAGCAATGGCCATGAACTAAACCATAAAAGGTTCCCCTTCAACAGGAAGAATTTCTTTATGTTAAGGGTGGCTGAGCACTGCAACAGGCTAAGGCTGCCCAGGGAAGCTGTGGAGTCTCCCTCTGGAGACATTCAAAAGCCACTTGGACAGGCTCTTGTGTTACCTATTCTAGGTGATCCTGTTTTGATACAGGGCTTAGACTGGATGATCTCCAGTTGTCCCTTCCAATCTCAACTATTCTGTTATACTTTATGTTTTGTGTTATATATTGCAACATCGTATTATATAATAAATATAATAGTATATATATAAATAATATAAATTATAATATATGGTGAACAGTATATATATTGTGTACAATGGATACATTTTTATACCTACAAATATATATACCCATAAATATTGTTCTGCTTGTGTGAAATGCGAGACATGCTTTATATTTCCTGTTTAGCACAAGTTGAATCTCTTTGTGGGGGTGATGTATTGAATTTACCATCTGTATTAAATCAGTGCAAGTACAAGCATGACATACTTACTGTGTGAGTTTCTTCTGGAAAAGAGTAGGAGACTACTTCAGAACATGTATTTGTATGCTCTTAATTTATTCTGAGGGTATAACTCTTGCCATTTGGCTTTGATTTTTCTGCATTTTGTATTTTCTGCTTTGAAAGAGAATAGTTCTCAACAGGTCTCGAAGTGTCTGCCAATGTGGCAGTGATGTACTCACTTCTTTCTGTGATTTATTTTAATGTCAGTTCCTCTCAGTTTGAGGGCTGCTGCATGTGCATTTCAATGAAAAGGTCACACAAATGGAATTTTGCAGGTGAACAAAATTAAATCCTCATAGACTAGTTTCTGTCAAGAAGAAGTGTTTTAGCAGCCAGAATTGTAGAATGCTTCTGGAATAAAATCCAGATGTTTCTATCAGTGGTGCAGGAACTACCATTCTGTTAAAAGTGATTGAAATTTTAAATAACCTGTTCAGACTTTGGACAGATTAGTCTATGGAGAAAAATGAGTGTTCAGCAATATTTCATAAATCCTAAGACTTTTCCAAAGTACATATATAAGAATACATGTTTAAACATATATTTAAAGTGTTATTATTCTGACTTCAGTAAAGACTAAAGATTCAGAAGTTAAAGCGGCTGCTTTAAATTTCCTGTAGACCCAGTGAACTGGACAATGATATTACAAGAATAAGAAAATCTGAAAAGCAAATTTTACGTCGTGCTGCTACTCTCTATTTGATAGCACCCTCCAGCTTAAAACATATCACCCCAGCTATTTGCACTGCTTTATACCTGCAGAAAAAAAACCCAGCAAAGCAAACGAAAAAACCAAACCAGAACAAAGTTAAGGTTTCTAGGTTGTGATCTGTAAAGAATATTGATAATGTAATAGTTAGCAGGAGATAGGCTTCAAATTCCAGTTGAAGAAGTGGAATGCCAGTGCAGGACCACAATGAAGGGAAGAAAAACAGGGCTACAGGTTATACAGAAAAAAAAAAAAAAGCCATGCATACCCATTTGCTTTTTCCTTTCTGAGGTAACATTTAAGCATGCTGCTGCATTTTTACAGGACTGATTGATTTTTGCAGCGGTGTCTTAAGTTACACCTTAAGTTTTAAGGTAGGCATTGCTATGGCAGAAGTATTTTAGTGTGGGTTTTATCTTCAAATAAAAAAAATGTACTTAAAGAAACAGCCGCTGTCTTAGTTTGAAGACAGGTGTGCTTGCTAGGGAAAGCAGGAGTTTCTCTTGCAATGGAGAATGCAAAATTCCTCTCTCTGAATGGCTATAAATTTGAAATTAAAGGGGCTCTCAGGCAAAGAATTTGGTCTAAGAATAACAGTTATTTACTAGTGAGTTTAACGAGATAAACAAGATAACAATAACTACTAACAACACTAACAGCACTAACAACAAACAGAGCTAGGAAAACAGTCACAGTTTCTCCGATGCTGGCACCTTTCCGGGGTGAGCAGGAGTCCCAAGTGACAGGATGGATCTGAAGCTTGGCGGCTGGAGCTGTAGAGAACGTCCCGGCAGGGGCAGGAGAGAACGGCGTGGAGAAACCGAGAGCAAAACTGAAGCAGCCGTGGGTGCAGGGCTACAGGGCAGCAGCTCCCGGCAGGGCAGGGAGNATAAGCACTCAGCAATCTGCTTCCTAGCAACTTCTTTTTGGGAAACAAAATTCTATAAGAAAGCACCTCAACCCTCAACAACCACTGTGTAAGTTACAAGTCTATCTTGATGCACTAGAAGAAAATGAACTGCTGAGTCTATAGCATGCTATATTTTTCTCAAGAAAAATTCAACCCATAAATGGATACTGACAGATTAAGTATTAACATGACACACTCTTTTTGGCATTTTAGTCAGGAAATCCCTATCCTCGCAAGTGTTTGGAGGGAAAAAAGATCTCAGAAATGATTCCCAAAGAGTGAGGGATGCATCTCTTGAATAAGTAGGTAAATAGCTTTGTATTTGAACACTAGTAGCTGAAAAGAATGAAAGAGCTAAGCATTAAACTTTAATTGATGTGTTTTGCCAACTATAATGAAATTATTAATTTAGACCCTTTTGTCTGTCTCACTGAAGCTTGTGACATTTTTACCAGTGTTACTTTACTTGTATCTTTATTGACGAATTAGCTTAAGTGTTACCAACTGCACTTAAATGCCACACAAAATACTGGTGCTATGTGCTATAGGACACATCAGCAGGACTTTTGGCTGACACTCTAGACTCATTGCTGAAGGAATATTATTAATCAGGTGATATAGCCCATGTTGTCATCAGAAAACAATTGTATTCCCAGTCCAAGAGAAAGAAGAAATCAGTCT
Organism: Polioptila caerulea; assembly: GCA_013397295.1. Taxonomy (NCBI): domain Eukaryota; kingdom Metazoa; phylum Chordata; class Aves; order Passeriformes; family Certhiidae; genus Polioptila; species Polioptila caerulea. The sequence goes on along the minus strand of VYXF01006544.1, from coordinate 254,804 downwards.
CAAGTGTTAGCTGATTTGAAATGAGGTTACAGTTTGCTTTAGGTGAGATGTCTTAGTGTGTAAGAAGTTAATCCATACCTAGGAAGATGAGCTTTCTTTATAGATTAATATCTAAGGCTGGACAGCCACAGTGACCAGCAGCAGGACAAGCACAGACAGCAGGACACAACCACTGCTCATGGCTCCTGTATTATATACAGGATTTTAGATCATGAGGAATTCAAAATATGGATCTCTTGGGTTTGAAAATACAACGTCGTGTATATATATAAATATGAAACGAATAAGGGCTTCAAATGTTAAGAAAAGAAGATCTGTTTGAAGGAAGTAGGAACTTTGTCTATTCAGAGGGTTTTTTTCTCTCTCCTCTCGCTGTAACATTCCACTTCTGGGATCTGGAATGGGATTTAAAGCTGGGCGCAGAATACCCAGGTGCTGCCACCGCTGTCCAGGTAAAAAGCTGTACGTGCACGGTGGCTCTTGGCAGCTAGCGATGCCAGCCGGTGCTGCGGCTAAGCTGCCCCCGCCGGCATCGGGAGCGATGAATCCCAGTGGAATTCCGGATGAAATGCTGTGGATCGCAGTGTTCAGAAGGAAAATGCATGAGCCAGGCGTGTTTCGGCAGAATCAATGCTTTAGGAGCGCTTCGCTGCTAGGACGGTGCTCTGTGCGACAAGTAGTTGACGATTCGCCTCCGGGGGAAGGAAAGCGCTACAGGATCCAAAGGGCGAAGAACGAAGCCAAGGAGCATCAGGCTGGTGTGTGTGCAGCGTCCTAGGAGAAGCGTGCATCCACACTGACAAGTCGTAAGGATGCATTTCAATGAGAGCTACTTGTGCTGCTAGGCATTTCTCTTGCAGTCCTCAGTGGAAAAACTTGCAGCATGCAAGACAAAAGAAATGGCCACGCACTCTCACATACCATGGTAATAACCCTGCCAGAGAAAAAAGAGTTTGGAAGTCGTGGCTGGGCAGTGAGCTCTCTGGCTGGAGTTTTTTCTTCTCAGGAATTGCAGAAGTACTGAGAGAAGTATCGGGGTGAACTCTTGCCTGGGGAGTGGGGAGCTGCTTTCTGGGGCCTGTGGTATGTGTGGGGATCAGCGAGGGAGCGGCCGTCGTGTGTTTCCGAGATACGGCTACGTGACAGCTCAGTGCGCCAGCCTGCCTGCCACCATTCCCACTGGCTGCTGCTATTACAGATTAGTAAATCTGAAGATGACACTAAACTGGGAGTGTCAATCTGTTGGAAGTTAGGAGGGCTCTGTGGAGGGACTTGGAATGGTTGGATGGATGAGCAGAGGCCAATAGGACGAAGTTCAATAAGTCCCAGTGCCGAGTCCTGCATTTTGGCCACAGTAATCCCCTGCATTGTTATAGGCTGGAGTTGGTGTGGCTGGACAGTGCCCAGGCAGAAAGGGACCTGGGTTGCTGGTTGACAGCTGATTGAACATGAGGCAGCAGTGTGCCCAGGTAGCCAAGGCCAATGGCCCCTGGCCTGTATCAGGAATACTGTGACCAGCAGGAGCAGGGAGGTCATTCTTCCCCTGTACTGGGCCCTGGTGAGGCCACACCTTGAGTCCTGTGTCCAGTTCTGGGCCACTCAGCTTAGGGAGGATGTTGAGACACTTGAACACATCTAGAGAAGGGCAATGAGACTGGTGAGGGGCTTGGAACACAAGCCCAGTGAGGAATGACTGAGGGAGCTGGGGTTGTTTAGCCTAGAGAAGAGGAGACTCAGAGGTGAACCTTATCACTCTCAACAACTCCTTGAAAGGTGGTAGTAGTCAGGTGGGGGTCAGTCTCTTTTTTTCACAGAGAACAAGAGGACACAGTCTTAATCTGCACCAAGGGAAACGTATGTTGGATATTAGGAAAGTTTTTTACAGAAATGATGATAAAGTACTGGAATTGTCTGCCCGGGAAGATGGTGGAGCCACCATCCCTGGATGTGTTTAAAAAAAGATTGGATGTTGCACTCAGTGCCATGGTCTAGTTGAGGCGTTAGGGCTGGGTTGGACTCAATGATCTTGAAGGTCTCCTCCAGCCTTGTGATTCTGAGTGGTGCTGTGTGATGCTGTGATTTGGTGATTGCCGCCACCCTGCCTGGCTGGGAGCCACCAGCGAGCCTGCCAGCTGTGCCTGTAACTACTAGAAGGGAAAGCTGCTTGGTGGGCAGGAAAAGGCTTTTTCTGGTTTTTCTGGGTTTTTCTGGTTTTGATGTTGCTGTTGTTATTTGACACGGCCCACTGGAGCCCAGGCTAGCTCAAAGAACATCGGCGCTGTGCCAGGTGTGGGGAACAGCTGTGACGTGGGGTTTTTGCCAACAGCCTAACCTTAGAGCCACTGCTCTCAGGTGGTAGATCTCCTAACCCTGTCCAGGGATCAGGCAAAGAAGAAGGAAGAGGCTCTCTGGTTCTGACATTCCAACAAGGAAAAACTTATTGAGGTTGAAGGGATCAGGAGCAAAGAGCCCCGAGCACTATTGTGCTTGGGTTTTTACACAGTAAGAGAACAAGGGATGGGTACTAAACATAAGCCAATGAGGGATTGACAGGGGTGGAGTGAGTGGGGGGGGTCAGTTACAGAAGTTGGGAGGAGAAGACAGATGCATCAAGGTTTAGGAAACACCCAGGAACTCTGGGTCAGAGGTACGCTCAAAGGATTGGCTTAGGGTCAGAGTGACATGGAAGGCACCAGAACAAGGGGAAGGGTTACAATGATTGATAGAGAAGGAGCTGGAACAAAGGATGGGAAAATATCATACAAGGTAACTTAACGGAGGATACAACTTCAGGAATAGACCAACTTGGGGAGAACATGGGGGAACATAAGAACAGACCATTAACATTAAAGCCTTAACAATAAACCAGTTAAATGAAATAAATATGGGCCACAACAGTTGTTTGTCTTGTTTATATATATACATATATAATTTAGTAGAGAAATGTCATTCCTTTACCCATATCTTTGTCTGAAAGCCCAGTAATTTCAAAGTGACAATAATCTGAATTTGGAGGGAGAGGGTAATCTTTTCCCTTCCGGGAAGGTTCCCACCTTTCTTGACTGACATCTGTCTTTCATACCAGGACATGTGTCATGGAAGAAAAACGATTTCACATAAGGTCCCGAACAACAACAACAAGCTTTATAACAAATTAAACAGGAGATTGCTCATACAGTAGCCCTTGGGCCAGTCAGGACAGGACAAGATGTATGCACTGCATCTGGGCAGAACAGATGTTCCTGGGGCCTCTGGGGAAAAGTGCCTAGGGAGATTCCAGGATGACCCCTGAGGTTCTGGAGTTGGGGATACAAAGAATATGAGGTCTGCTACACCCCAGTTGAAAAAGATACTGCAGCTTACCATTCCTAAACGATGACAGATACGTATGAGAGATTTTACTCTTTACATAAGAGTAAGAACCAAAACTCATCAGAATTAGATGAAATCTTGCATTGTATGTCTTTATCAGACAATACAGAAATTGCTATTTCACAGCTTTTGAGAAGAGCTCTCCTGAGCAGATGAACTGCTAGGATCAGCGAGGGTCACAGAATAAGCATCTGTGTTTTTCAGGACCTTGTGAGTATTTGGACTGGAATTTAATTTCACC
>VYXF01006544.1:240740-251106 GCA_013397295.1 Polioptila caerulea | reverse complement strand
AACACATCTAGAGAAGGGCAATGAGACTGGTGAGGGGCTTGGAACACAAGCCCAGTGAGGAATGACTGAGGGAGCTGGGGTTGTTTAGCCTAGAGAAGAGGAGACTCAGAGGTGAACCTTATCACTCTCAACAACTCCTTGAAAGGTGGTAGTAGTCAGGTGGGGGTCAGTCTCTTTTTTTCACAGAGAACAAGAGGACACAGTCTTAATCTGCACCAAGGGAAACGTATGTTGGATATTAGGAAAGTTTTTTACAGAAATGATGATAAAGTACTGGAATTGTCTGCCCGGGAAGATGGTGGAGCCACCATCCCTGGATGTGTTTAAAAAAAGATTGGATGTTGCACTCAGTGCCATGGTCTAGTTGAGGCGTTAGGGCTGGGTTGGACTCAATGATCTTGAAGGTCTCCTCCAGCCTTGTGATTCTGAGTGGTGCTGTGTGATGCTGTGATTTGGTGATTGCCGCCACCCTGCCTGGCTGGGAGCCACCAGCGAGCCTGCCAGCTGTGCCTGTAACTACTAGAAGGGAAAGCTGCTTGGTGGGCAGGAAAAGGCTTTTTCTGGTTTTTCTGGGTTTTTCTGGTTTTGATGTTGCTGTTGTTATTTGACACGGCCCACTGGAGCCCAGGCTAGCTCAAAGAACATCGGCGCTGTGCCAGGTGTGGGGAACAGCTGTGACGTGGGGTTTTTGCCAACAGCCTAACCTTAGAGCCACTGCTCTCAGGTGGTAGATCTCCTAACCCTGTCCAGGGATCAGGCAAAGAAGAAGGAAGAGGCTCTCTGGTTCTGAGATTCCAACAAGGAAAAACTTATTGAGGTTGAAGGGATCAGGAGCAAAGAGCCCCGAGCACTATTGTGCTTGGGTTTTTACACAGTAAGAGAACAAGGGATGGGTACTAAACATAAGCCAATGAGGGATTGACAGGGGTGGAGTGAGTGGGGGGGGTCAGTTACAGAAGTTGGGAGGAGAAGACAGATGCATCAAGGTTTAGGAAACACCCAGGAACTCTGGGTCAGAGGTACGCTCAAAGGATTGGCTTAGGGTCAGAGTGACATGGAAGGCACCAGAACAAGGGGAAGGGTTACAATGATTGATAGAGAAGGAGCTGGAACAAAGGATGGGAAAATATCATACAAGGTAACTTAACGGAGGATACAACTTCAGGAATAGACCAACTTGGGGAGAACATGGGGGAACATAAGAACAGACCATTAACATTAAAGCCTTAACAATAAACCAGTTAAATGAAATAAATATGGGCCACAACAGTTGTTTGTCTTGTTTATATATATACATATATAATTTAGTAGAGAAATGTCATTCCTTTACCCATATCTTTGTCTGAAAGCCCAGTAATTTCAAAGTGACAATAATCTGAATTTGGAGGGAGAGGGTAATCTTTTCCCTTCCGGGAAGGTTCCCACCTTTCTTGACTGACATCTGTCTTTCATACCAGGACATGTGTCATGGAAGAAAAACGATTTCACATAAGGTCCCGAACAACAACAACAAGCTTTATAACAAATTAAACAGGAGATTGCTCATACAGTAGCCCTTGGGCCAGTCAGGACAGGACAAGATGTATGCACTGCATCTGGGCAGAACAGATGTTCCTGGGGCCTCTGGGGAAAAGTGCCTAGGGAGATTCCAGGATGACCCCTGAGGTTCTGGAGTTGGGGATACAAAGAATATGAGGTCTGCTACACCCCAGTTGAAAAAGATACTGCAGCTTACCATTCCTAAACGATGACAGATACGTATGAGAGATTTTACTCTTTACATAAGAGTAAGAACCAAAACTCATCAGAATTAGATGAAATCTTGCATTGTATGTCTTTATCAGACAATACAGAAATTGCTATTTCACAGCTTTTGAGAAGAGCTCTCCTGAGCAGATGAACTGCTAGGATCAGCGAGGGTCACAGAATAAGCATCTGTGTTTTTCAGGACCTTGTGATTATTTGGACTGGAATTTAATTTCACCCTTTGGCTTTTTTCTCTGCTTTGTGGCAATTTCCCTACTGTGTCAGGCTGTATTTGAGTCTTACACTGACACTCCAGTGTCCTTTGGCTAGTCCTCCTGCAATGAACAATTTCTCTGTGTATCTTTAGATAAGCTCTAGAAGTGCTAATCTAGCTCTTTCTCTAGAAGAAAGCTCTTTGGGATTGGACAATTTTCTAGAAAACACTGGTTTTACTCCTAAGATCTGAAGTTGTTCTGTTTAATTTCTGCTTAAGTCATTAACTGTATGCCATTGACCTGTATGACATTGAAGTTGACTAAAGTCCAGAAGACCATCCAAGTTCACTAAAGTGGTTCTTGCTCTCTGCTGGTGCAAGTGAGGAAGTTTGAATATACTTAAGTCATGTATTTAGGATTTAGGACTGTAGAGCAGATGGATTCGGCTACACATGATGATGATAGGCTACACATTTCTGACTTTGTAAAGAGACTTTCTCCAGTATTTTTGGACAAAATGATTGATATATATTGTATCTCAAAGGTTTGGTTGTAACAAAATTGATAGAAACTGCTAACGTAACATTAAAATGAAATTACTATCAAACTGTTTATGCTTTTAAAACCACGTCCACTATTTAGGGTCCCCAACAGATTTGTCATCTCCACATAATGAGGTCCTCTGATACAGAAAGAAGGAACATTAAGATTTCAAAGACATTGACTGTGTTTTTAGCAGTATCACTGAAGTTTAGTGACCTGTGGAGGTGTTCTGTTGCACCTTGCTGCACATTTAAAACTCATGGAAAATATTTAAAGTCCATAGGTAAAATTTCCTTTAAAACATTTGAATAATAAGGAAAGTGAACATTATCTTTCTCTAGACTTACATAGTGCCAGATCACTTGCTGATGCAGTGCATGCAGCCCTGCAGTTTCTTGCTGGTGTCTTATTGCTCCAGTGACAATTTACACAAGATTTGGTTCCTGCAGACCCAGGAGTTTTGCTGTTATTTGCAATATCAGTATGGCTGGACCATTCTCTACAGGTAACAAGGAGGTATGTGACTTGCTTTTGTGTATTTTTTCCACATCAACAAGGATGTTCAGAGCTGACTTTCTATATATTAGATTATATACAGTAATTGTTTCTCATAAGGGAGTCTTTAGCTAGACTTTCTTCTCCCTGACAAAGCTGCCAGCTGATAACGCTAGAGATAGATTAGTTTTGTTTTGTTAAAATAGCTGATCTTGTCATTGCCATGAAGCCAGTGAGTTTGACTGATACTAAATTGACTAAATTAATGGCATCCAACTAGTATCTAACAATCTCTTTCTGTACCACTTGATCACATTACTCTGTTTTCTAATCTTGCAAATACTCTTTAGAGAAATTACACCCATTTATAAAATGACCTCATATTTTTTAATGCTTGCAGGTTTGGGCCCCAGGTGACAAACTCATTTACGTTAAAATTGTTTCTGACTGTAAAAGGCTGTTAATTATTCCAGATGCTGCCTATAGGCTATATTTTCAAGGGAGAAATACATCTTTGTTGTCTGATTTTTCTCCTTCTTTTTCTATTTCCTTGCAATCTGTTTTGCAGTTACACATATGGGCAGCATGGTGAGAATGGGAAAATATTTGGTATTTTGGTGAATTAAGTGTTATCTGTGCTCAAAGAATGAACAGTTGCATCTGACCTGACTGTTTTCATTTTGCTAAAAATGGAGGAAAGAATTCAATTTATAATATGATTTGTCAATTTATACTTTGGCGATCAGTACAAAATGATATTTGAAACACATTAATTTGTTTGCATTTGCATATTTGAGAAACACAGGGTTTTAGTTTTCTTCAAGTGTTCATCCTTGTGTTTTACATTTTAGTGGAAGGATTGAAATAAAGTTTGTTAAGAAATTAAGTTAGAAAGGCACAAAGAACAAAGAAATGCAACTGCTACTTATTTTCAGTCTATGACAGAGTGAATTTCCATAGCAGCTTAGCAAACTCACTAAATTTAGAATTTCAGATTGTACTAAGAGCAAAGCAAGCAAATGATTGAAGAATCTAAATCTTCCTGCAAGACAGCAACATCTGGCAACTTAGACACTTCTAGAACATTTTAATATAAGGTTATGCACCTCTGGGGGAAAAAAAAAAGCACCTCTAATATCTCTTGTTCCTGCCAAAGATAGGAAAGCCATTTATTTGTAACAGATGGAAAGAAAGGCTTCTTAGATGATTAGGAGAAGGGAGAGACTAGAAAGGGAGGAAGAGGAGAAGATTACCTTCTTTGAATATACAGGGAGTTTATGTTGGGGACAGGCAACAGAGATAGATGACTACAAACAGATACAGGTCAGGCAATAGTAGAGCTAGGAATTATCAACAAGCTGTCTGCCATTAATGATATTTGATTTGAAGCTGAAGAAGCTTTGCAGCCAAAACAGGCAACCCCCCCCCAAACATGTTTTTAGAAGGGAAGATCAATTTGTTATAGAAGGAGTGATGACATGGATATGAAATACCAAGAGCTTGGATTTCCTGGCCTAGGTGCATGACCACTGTGCCTTTCTAAGGCTGCTGAGTTTTGCATCATTTTTTGCCTCTTTATTCCCGGCATGTTGCACAGTAAAATGGCTCTCCAAAGCAACAATCCCAATGTTACTATCACATGCAAATGACAATCCTTCCCCTTCCTATCAGCAGAGCAGAAGGCTCGCTCAGTAATGACAAATCACATGCTTTCCTTCTTTTCATCTTTACCGCAGTTCTGGGAAACAAATTTTGACTTGATATATCAGGTAGATCCTCAGGACTGGCATCTCAGTATTGCATTTTATTTCTACTTTTTATCATTTCAGAGCCTTTTGTTCTGCCATGACAACATTCAGTCACAGTGTCCTCAAGCAAGTTTCCATCACTTCCTTCAAGAAGTTTCCAACACCAAGAATTACTTTATCTGCAAGTAGCTTGGCTTTTGCCAAAAAGCATGGCAGAACAAGAATGGAAGCACCCATTAAGACAGGGACATCTGCTGATGTTGGCGCTTCTGTCCCTGCTCTCTGGGTGTTCTGGGCCAGGAGCTGGTTTGTCAGCACTGATACGGGGTGACCGGCTCCAGGGACCGGCTCAAGTTTTGTGCTGCTGACAGGGTTTGTAAAATAAACTCCAAAACAGTTTCTGATTGCAAAATGCAGCTTTTCCAAGTTGCTACCATTGTGAGCCCATAAAAACCCGCTCAAAACAGTGCTCCACAACATTGGAGGTTTCCAATGAGACGGAGCCCCTGTCTTGAGCTAAAGCTGTTTCACTTGTTCATTAACTCTCATTTTTTCACTTATATCTGCCTTTTCTCTTTATTGGTGGAAAGGGATTGGTTAAAACAAAGGGAGAGAACTCATTTTAGAACATTTCCCTTAGACAGTCTTAAACTGAAACAGTGAGTTAGCTGGAACAGCAGAGAAATTTTAATATTGTATAACTATAATGGTGAGATTTATTGTTCTTAGAGTGAAAATCTACAGCTTTTTAAGTGAGCACATATATTTATCATTAAAACTCATCATACATTATAACTGTCACAAAAGTCTAATGCAAGTGAAATATCCTGTCTCTGCAGGTGTAATGATCCTCAAAATCGTTATCCTGAATAGGTGACCATGTGTTATTCTGTGATGTCCTTGAGGTCAAAGAGTATTCGTATGTTTTAGTAACACAGGTTTCTTACAGGGTGGATGATGGATAAGTCTGAGAGGAATAAGTGTCCATCCATGGCTAGATTTTTAATCCCTTGGGATGTGGTAAGGCAGTATGGACCCTTACTCAGCTTCAAAATATTCAGTGATAGACTTTTTCTTGGTTTGTGTCCTCTTGTTGGCAAAGCAACTGGGGCAAATCCCTTCTGTTTAGAGAGCTAGTGAAAAACGTCATGCCAGGTCCTGAAGTCTGATATACTCCTTCTCACTTATCAAATGTGCTGGGAGGTGAGCACCACAAGAAGTCCTACTCCAAGCTACCACCCACAAGTCTGGGCAGAATTATGCAGATTTCTTTAGACATACTTTTATTAAAGGTTACATAAGAGATTTCAAACATCAAGAGAAGGATTAAGAGGTTTGTTGTGTTTCAGGTGTAAAAGATTTTCTTGAAGAGGAAAAACTGGAAAAACCTGGCACTCCAGACAGAGTCTAATATATTTAGAAGTGAATGCAAAGGAGCAGACTTGGTTGGAAAAAGTGGTATTAATTTTAAATGAAAAAAAAAAAAAAAGGCTCAGTATTATTTTCACTTACATCAAGATGAAACCAGGATTAAAACTTTTAATGATAAACTAGAATGAGAGAAAAACTGCAGAATATCTAGGAATTTTGTGTCTAGGAAGCTCTTTAGGAGATATGATACAGAGCAGGGAGTCAAACCCGAAGATGTCATGTCTGAGGTCAGCTCACTAGTCATAGGGCTAGTGTATTTTCTAACTTTTTTCTATAATCCATTGGCTTTTTAAATTTTTCCCCTACCCCTTTAAATGCTTGCTTTTGTTTCAGTCCAGATCAAAACCAACTACAAGAATCACAGGTTTATTTCTTCATTGTTATGGTAAAAATAGTAATTTTTTTTCATGAATGTATATTGACATGTGAATGCAAAATTAAATAGTTCCATTCAAAGAAAGAGACAAGTATATAATTAGTCACAGAAATCATAAAACTATCTGTAGCCCCCACTTACTTCTAGTTCCAAATTATGCTACCTCTTTAAAGGTGAATAAAATAATCATGACGATATTGCCTGTTCTGGAACTGCTCCATCATTTCCTATCTCTTTCATACCTCTTATTTTAAGTAGATATTCTTGCTTGAGCCCAGCAGCTTAGTGGTAAATGTATTTCTAAGAAGCCTGCTCCAAATTTGGTCAATAGCACACTTATTCTTTTCATTCATTTTTTTTTTTTCATTCTTTCTTCAATGGATTTGTGCAACAGCTTCACAGGAAGTTCCCTTAGCACAACTCAGTTACTGCATACCTTTAGCATTTAATGTTTTTTGATGAGGATATCTAAGGCCACACTCTGTTCATGCTGGAATATGCATGAGCATATTCAAGCATTCCTTGAAGTGAGTATAAAAAACCAAAATATGTAGCTGAAGAGATACTAAAGATTTTGTTTAAATACTTGAGCTGAAATACAGCAATTAAGTCTCCATTAACAGGTTTAGAAAATACAAATAAAATTTTCCACGTTGGTGGGCACCAGACTATATTAATTTTTCTAACTAAAAAACATATATCTTTATTTTTTAAAGTCCAGCTAAAAAAATTAAAATCAGAATTCGTTGTAATAAGCAGCTGCCCTTTTAGCTCTGCTTTAGGATAAAGTTTTCTAGTGTTTTCCTGTTACCTTCCCCAGGTGAGTAACAAGACCCTGCTGAGATCATTTAGCCACATTGGCTCTGAGGTTCTTAACTCCCTGCCTTGGGCCAGAGCATGACTGTGGTGACAGATGCCTGTGCCTGCATGTGTCAGGCAAGGCCTGCTACTTGCTTCCAAATGGTTACTTGATATGGCATCCCCAAAGAGTCTGTAATCCTTGTTTGCTTTGTTCTGCATTGCTTAATATCCAGTGACTCAGTAGCATTCCCTGCCACCCACTGGCATATTTTCCATGTTATTTTATACATTGTGAAACAACCACTAATTTCATGTCATGGGTGAGGAACGAGGCTGCCACACATAATTCCCCAGCATTTTATGTGGGATCTTATCAGGGAACTCTCACAGCCCCAGGAAAAGTTTAGCTGGCATCTCAGTAAAGGCTCAGTTTTGTGGAAAGACAGTTTTAAAGTGTTTATCCTAGTGATCATACGGGGTCCAGGAACCCAAGAAAATTGCAGGGAAAGCACCAAGGAATAGTTACTGCATGATTGATAAGCAGAAGCTCCAGAAGAGGCACTAAACAAGCTTTGGAGCAGCACTGCCACAGCCTTGAAGCTTCTCCAGGAACAGGTAGTCAAGGCAGCTGCTGGTGTATTCCTGCTCTGTAGGATAAAGAGACCAAGCTGATCCACCTTCAGCACTGTACCTTGCTGGCCCTGCACTTCCATGCTGCTTTTTGGAGCCTGAGCACAATTTGAATAGTCCTTAAAATGAAGCAGGCATCCATCTTATGCTGGCAAAGGGACAGCTGCTCTGATTTATTGTTCTACAGGACATATTTGTACCAACCCTGGGCTTAAAATAAGTTGATTGAATTACTTCAAAGGAGTGAGCATAAACTGACTGGATTTTTCTGAAGTGGTTAAGGTTTTTAGTTTGGAAGTAATGTCTGTTTATTTTCCCCCTTATATTCCACCAGCTGAGGGCTTCTCAATGTATTTTATGCAAGGCGCAGCTGTGGGGTGTGCACCTCAGAGGCTGTTCATGGGGAGCATCCATATAGGATTCATAAATGCTGTTTAACCAAGTAGACATCAGAAGCAACAAACTTCTCTCAGTACTGAACCTGTTGTGCCAGTGTCCTGAAAAGGGAGAATCATCTATGGCACTGGGTCCATAATCAGAGTAATGTGTCTCCTACATTGCCACAGGTGACAGCATGCCTGCCTTAGCCCCAGCAGGTTCCGCCTCTGGTAGCAGGCCAGACATGTGGGCACTGTTGTATCTGTATATGAAGTGCCCATAAATACCTAAACTCTGAAATCCATTCGAAGCCAACTGGCCTGGAGGAAGCAGTGAGCTAGCATAGTAGTTAGTGTTGGTGAAGGGCCCACCCACAGGACAACTACACAGTACAAACCTTTCTTGTTATGGTAAATGTGGACACTAGGAAAACAATGGCAATTTCTCATGTGATGCAAATCTTTTTAAAAAGTGGCTTTTCCCCACTGTTAAATCAGCTGAGCAGCCCTGCTCCTGGCACCCTCTGACCATCTCTCATCCGATGTAGAATTCCTTTTCCTCATGGACAGGTGCAAGAGTACTACTGGAAGAACAATAGTTGCACAGGGAAGCAGATTTTGGGTACTAAAAATATTAAAAGTGAGTCTGTTCAGAGGAGGCAACTTTGGATTTTGCTCATGGGTATAGAAAGTTTAATATCACCTTCTGAGAGTTTAATATCACCATAGCCTAAACTGATGTTACTGCCATTGGGAAAATAGTGCTTTTTATGTCTACAAGATCCCCAGAAACAAAGATACACCCATATGCAAATTGGACCCATATTATAAGCACATTCATGACCTCAGACACACTTTCAAATAATTTGACCAGCTTGTAGAACAAAATCTAGTGCTGTGTTTAACGTTCCAGCCTGACAAAAACCAGAAGATTAAAAAGCTTTGACACTGTAAGAAACATTACTGAGACATTAGATATGGGGTTATGATAATTGACAAGTCAAACAGGAGAACTCATATCTAAAGATGGAAAAAAATTAGTCTCTCAAACAATTAGGAATGTATTCCTTCTCAATGGATTTTCCCAAGATACCTTATCGGCCCCCTAAGATAATCTCACCTGAGGATATAGTAGATAAAGAGAGATTGTGTCTCTGACAGATACTGCATTTGTCATCTAATGATTTAAATATTGAATACTAAATGTTATTACTGAGTGATGAAAAGAAGGGTAAACTCTACCTGTGGGACAGTTGCTTGAGCCGAAGGTATCATGATTAGTGGGAGACCCATAGTTTCAGTGATTCTCTTGAACTGTCCCAGAAGGATTTGCTCATCCTAAGCAGTGTTTAGAACAGCCTGTTTCACTTGCCTTTGCCAAACTTTAGCTGAGAGGAACATGAAAAATATCCATAAGACAAAGAAAAACCCATAACCACAAGAACAGGAGATAGATATAAGGTGAGTATGAAAGAAGTTAGAGTGAAAAACAGAAGGGGAGAAAAACTGTCTCCAGAACTACCAGCCCAAGAATGCAATGACTGTGGGGACAACAGGAGGCTCAAGAAGTTGCCTTATCTGCAAGAAGTCATTTTCAGAGACATCATTAGGGGAAGGATGTTATTTATTTGCTTCTTCATAGCCTGCTCATGCCATTACTGGAGAAGAGCTACTGTACTGCAGGGACCTTCATCCTGGCTGTTTTTATGTTGCCTCCCATCTTTGTTAATAAGACTGTGGATGAATCAAAAGCAGCTTCTGGAATGAGGTAAGATGGATGGAAAAAAACACAGAAAGATTTATCTTCCTTGGAGAGTAGCCATAAGTAAATAGTACAATTACTTCTGGAAATAAGGAGTGTGAGTTAGCTGAACTCCCAAAGACTGTCTCTTAGCTTCTGTATTTGACGCCTTTCCAGGGAAACAGCCTGAAGTCATGGGAAATTTTTTTATTTGATTCTTCACCTTCAGAGAATTGCTGATAGCAGTCTGCTAAATATACTAC
>VYXF01006544.1:203216-240715 GCA_013397295.1 Polioptila caerulea | reverse complement strand
TTTTTTTTTTTTTTGGCAGAGAATGAGAACAGATCTCTTGATGGTCATAAGTGTTCATAAGGGTATTTTATTTTCAATCTGGATTGGAGCACCTCAGAGAAATACTGGATGAAGCCTGAACTCCTTGCATGCTCTGGAGAAGATATTGGCCACTGCAGTAAATACGATAGCAGAAAACACAAGAATGAGAAATAAGGAACAGGATCCTTTTTCCTCCTCATACATCCTTATGAATTCACAATTAAAAGCAACTTCACCATTCTGCAAAGAAAAAATTTTGTATCACCTGCCCTATTTCTTCACACCAAAGTTATTAAATCTGGTGCAAAGAACATATTTTCAGTTTAACCTTTTCTCACCCAACCTATAGGGTAGGCTGTTGAACAATATTCAGAATTAATTCTCTGAATAATTCCAGTGATGAATTACCAAGAAGGATAAGATTTTAATCGCTTTCCAGCATTTTTAGGTTACACTTCACCCTGCACTGCATCTACACTCTACAGATATTTAATCCTGGAGCTGTCTTCCAGCAACAGTTTGGCAGCATTTGTGAAACAGTTGGTGTTTTAGAACTCCAAACATGTTTCTAAGGGCCTGGTGCTAGTATCAGAGGGGTATGGCATTTTTCATATTAAGTTATGATATATATGATGGTAACTGCAGTGTCTTTTCCACAACATATTTATAAGGATCAAAAGCTTCCTCTGTCACTTATTCTCATGCTAGGTCTGAGATGTGAAAATCTATAAATAACATGCTACAAACAACATCAGGTTTTTTTAGTTGAGGGGAGGGAAAGCAATGGGTCTACTCTTCTTCCTTCAGTCCTTCTCAAGCAGATCTCCATATCTTGATGATCATAACCAAGTAGGGATTTGGCTCAAAGGTTAATGTGTTGTTTGCTTTGCTCCATGTGATTTTGAAGATTTGGTTGGTATATTCAGCTGTGTAACTCTCTACTATTGTTTTGAAATAAATTAAAATGTTTGAAGAATAGTCTATCCTACCAACACGTCGTATTGATGTAGCTTTCTGCTCTAGCCATTATGATTTTCCCCTGGGAAGAACTAGCTTGATAGCTGGCCAGTTTGAGTTAAATGACTTAAATGATAAGTGGCAGTTTGTTCTCATTACACTAAGAAAAGTCAATCAATATAAAGCCAATCAATGCATTAATATAAAAGCAGAAAACAAAGAAAACTGATATTAAATGGAAATTTAGGATCCATTATATTGAACACTACAACTCAGTTTCCTGAACTAAAGCTGACAAACAACCAGTAAATGTCCAGCAGAGAATAGTTCTGCTGTGATTATATTGACTAGATGATTGTCCTGGGTTGATGCTGAATTGTATCCCCATTCGTCTGTTGAGTTCAGAAATAAGTTTTGTACCTTTAAAACTGGATCTGAGAGCGAAGGAGAAGCAGTGGAATGTCTGAGGCAATTGTTTTCAAAACATAAAGATAAGAGTTTTCAGCTTTCCCTCACTCACGGCCTGTGTTGTCTGCAGTGTGGACGGCGAGAGAGCTCTCCTTTGCTTTTTGTTAGTTTTTAGCTAGCTGAGGCAGAGAAGTTATCCAGACTGTGTTTTTTTTTCTTTTTCTTGGAACTGTTTAACCTGCTCTGGACTCAAAACCCAAAAGGGCACCAGGTGCTCCCACCTGTGGCCCCCCGGGCCTGCCCTGGGCCCGGCCTTTCCCAGCCCCAGAGGGACTGAGGGGAACTGAGCCGAGCTGCAGCCACGGGAGAGAGAGACTCTGGGAATTTGTCATCTCTGCGGGGCAGCCAGAGGTTTTGTTGTTCAAGATTGTTCATTTGTTGTGCTGGGGAGTGCTCTGCCTGTTAAATAAACAACTTTTTTCCACTTTCTTCCAAGGAGTTTTTTTTTCCCTGTCCCGAACCAGCTGGGAGGAGGGGCAGTTCGGATTTGCTTTCTAGAGGGACTCCATCTGGAGGTTTCTCCCCAAATTTGCCCTAAACCAGGACAATGATTTAATAGGTCTTTTTCCTCTCTAATACCTATGAACATATGAAAATCAATGGCAGCCCACTTAGTGGAAGTACCTTCCCTCTTTTGCTCCAGATGCAAGTTTGAGCTACCTATGCAAAACAATGCTAACAGAGATGCCAGGTGTGTGTCACCTCCAGAGGGACAGCCCCATACAGAAATTCTAGGCCAAAATCCAAAGGATTTCTTTTGAACTCTGAAAAATGCCCCTATTGTGGTGTGTGTTTTGTTGATAATTTATATTTTCAATTGTTAATTGTGGGTGCACAGGGGCCTTTTGGCTAGCTCTTGCCCCTCGGCATTCTTCACTCTGGCTTCTCTGCTGCCTGGCAGATCTAGCCTGACCCGGTTCGGCACTCGGTGGCAGATTTGTGGTGACGGCGAAGCAAGGAGAGTCTCTGACTGGGGGGGAGGGTGAAAACTGGTTTATTGACGGGCACCTGACAGCGCCTCTGCTCCGATGTCTTTCCCCCAGGGCAGAGCAGAGAACAAAGAGCGTGCATCAGGTTTTAAGGAGAGGGAGATTAGGGGCTGGATGCCAGGTGTCCTCCAACCGATCCCTCAGGGGTTATCTTGACATTTGAATCATGACTCCTTCAGCCAATCTTCCCGAGACGTGGGGGGATTCTCTGTTTCAGGGCCTATCACTTTGGGCCTTCTCAGAGAACTTTCTGGACTTGCGGAGGGCAGTCTTGCCCAGGAGAGAAGGGGTAGGACAGGGTACAACCAAGTTACAAACTTACAATGGTACAAGGAACAAACCATTAATACAAAGTTGATTACAAAGCACACCACTACAGTTAATGGTTTCTCCCCATGTTCCCCGACGTTTTCCATAAGTTGGTGTATCCCTAAGTTGTACCCTCCCTTTGTGACAAAATGTTTTAAGTCAATCCCCAGAATGCCGACCCCAGTTATTACCCTATTTGATATTTCCCCACGTTTTATTCGAGTACTTTTCCTGCCTATCATTGTCACCCTGTCCCTTATGCCAGCACCTTCCCTGTCAATTCATCCCGAGCCCAATCCTATATGTGTCCAACCCCCTGTGCGTGTTGGGGTGTCACCCAAAACTCGACGCCCCATTGTGACCTCCCCCCTCCTCCCCCCTACCCCGGTTGGTTTTGGCACATTATTGGCATTCTCCTCACCCCACCCCGGTGAAACCCTCATTGGTTGTTCATTTGTATCCACCCCCGATTCTATTGCCATATAAAACTCCCTGCAACAGCTATGCTTGTGTCCCTGTCCCCTCCTGGGAATAAAGCTCCCTGGAGTTCACACAGACGGCTCCTCTCTCATCATTGCTCCACTCCTCAACACCCCACAGCCCTTGGATAATGCCCGTGTGCATTCTAGCTGCACCCTGGGTTGCGCTGCGTCCTGGGGCAGTCCCTCCGTGACCACTGGGTCTGGAGCTAGCCAGGGCTGACAGATACCGGACTCAGCGTGTCACGTCCCCTCCTTTCTTTTGTAGGAACTTGAGGCAAAACCTTGCCAGAGGAGAGGAGAGTGGCAGTTGTCGGTCATAGAACAAGGTGGGGACCAGCTGGCAGGAGTGTGAGATCTCTGCCCAGCATCTGTTCCCCTCCCAGAGATCCTTTTTGTACATAGGTCCCTGCCAATCAGTGGAGAGAGGATGGGACACGTATGCAGCTGGGACCAGACACTGACGTGTCCTCACTACTGGCTTCTCCTCCATCTGAGTGCCTTGAAAACACCTAACTGAGGGATATGCCAAACAGCCCAGCTATGTGGATTTATTCAGATTGGTCTTCTGATCATGTTGCCCCATAGGCTGTGGAAATGTTGTGTCTGAGAAGTGGAAGCAGCTGCCCCCTCTATATAGCCAAGTTTTTACTGTACTTTTCATTTCTGAGCTGTCATTTCATTTAATTTCCAGTAGGTGCTACTATACTCTAGATGCTCGCTAATCAGGAATTTCTCCTTATCAAAATGCCGGACCTTGAGAGAAACATTCTTTGTGCATTTTCAGAATACAGGAAAACAGTCTTAATCCATCAAAAATTGATCAATGATACGACATTTAATTAACTAGCAAAAAGGAAGGAGCAGGGCCATGCTTACCCAGTGAAGCCCATGGTGATAAGCCAGTGCAGAACCGAGCTCAATAATTTAAAAGCATTTTAGTAAACAGTGGCAGGAATATAGGAGATTGCATTATACATCAGCAATGCTTGTAAAAAGCATGGGTGTAGGAGAAGCAGTAAAATCTTGGGTTTTGCTAGTGAAATAAGGGGAAAATCGAGTAACACATCCTTTCTGAAAAAACCTTTATGAATTAAAACAACAAATTTGACCACAAATTATTTGGTGTTCCACTTATAATATTGAATATTATTTGCACATCTTATCCTTGACCAATTTTTACATATTTCTCTGCTTTTCTCAAAAAAAAAAAAAAAAAGTGTGTGGTGGAATCCTTTTCCTTAAAGGAGTTGTAGGACTTCTTGAAAACCTTTTAGGATAAAGGACATAGTTTAGTTAAAATAAAAATAAAATTAGAGTAATATTATTATATTTTACATAATTATATATAAAATATTACATATTTTAACCCCTCTGTCTCCTGCACAGTCTGTGCTTTGGACACAAAGCCTGCCATCCATTAGAAAGCAGGAAAAAAAATCTTTTCCTAATCCGAGATGGGCCATGCTGGAAAGAAAAGGTAAGTAATTTCAAATCTGTGTTCATGTTATTTGAAGCCACACTTTTTATGTTCTTCTGCTGGAAGTACTAGAAGGATAAAAGCTGATGCTAGATGTCCCACATCAAGCAGTTGTTTTACATCAATGGAGGGAGGACACAATTTCCACAGGAGCCCTGTCACAGTATCAACTCCCCATGATGTTGAAGACCAACAGCACCCACTTGCTGACATCCCCATTCTAAACCTTTGCCTTCCGTGCAGTACATTCCCCAAAACTTTCTCTTGCTCTTGATTTCAAGGAGACAGATTCATGCATACTCACTAATTAAACAACACAGGAAATTCTGTGAAATGATGAAAAGGTAAAAAAATGAAAGGAAGAAATGCTGATCAAATCTCCTGTGAATATTAATAAATGGTGGCAAGCAGAGTTTTACCAACATTGCATATTTTCATAGCAATTCATCTTAAAATCTTGGCCTTTTTTTTCCTCCCATGATAATTATTCCAGTAAATTTTAAAGTAAGTGGCAGCATAAACTTAATTTTTTATTTAGCTAATAGGAAAATGTTGCATTAGAGCATTCCTGGAATAAATGTGAGTCTTTTTTAAACTGAATGCATAATGGTAATTCCTCATTCAGGTGGAAAATGCACTAAATGTGGCTTTGTCATATCTTGAGCTTTTATTTCAAGTGTCACATTATCTGACCTTATTCTTCAAGTTCTAGTTAATCAAATCATGTTGTTTTGTAAAAATCTCAACTTTTAATAGAGGAATAATGGTTTTCTGAAAGCTACAGAGAAAACCTTAATTTTCTAAAGCAAGTATGAGGGGCCTCAGCATCAATGGTTAAAAAAAAAGTAACAGAGCTTCAGTTCTACACTTTGGGCATCTATAACAGTGAGCATTACACATAGTGTAGCTGTGTGGGAAAACACACTACTACATACATGAATGAGGGAAAATGGTTCAGGTCAGACCCCCTTTACCCAAGTAGCCATCCTTTAAGATGCCTGCCTGAACCTGGGAATTCCTTTTCCAGCTACCATTACATATCCAGGCTGTAATGCCATGCAACAGTGCTGCTGAAGCCTATGGGAGGGATTCTATTAAGAATCCTATTAATCTTGGCTCTAATAGCCAAGATTAATTTAATTCCAACATTTTTATTTGTTTACCTGATAAACTTAATCACAATGTTTCAGGCAAGGCTGTAACCTGCACCCGGTAACTTGGCTTCCTTCTGCACTCTCCTCACCACCTTTTATCACTGTCCTGTTGGACCCTGGTCCTCACTCACCCCAGTTCCAAATCAGATTGTTTCTCTTATGAACTTTAGCTGCTTAAAAGATAATGTCAACAGAAATCCCAGTGGAGGCAAGCTTTGTAAACAGGATGCATTGCTTTGCATAAGAGATAATATTTTTTGAACATTTTGTGTGAAAACTGCAAGTTGACATCAGGAGAAAGATGAGTAAAAAAGCATCTCAGGAAGCAGGGCATAGCACATGGCAGGGTGCCACATGGCACAGTCATAGCACAAATTACAAACACACGGTCCTGTGTGGACCAGAGCTGCCCCAGCACTGGTCCTGCTATTACCTGCTGGTCCTTCAAGGTGCCTCCCACATGCCAAGGCTGCCCTCTCCCTGGCCAATGGGCACAGGGGCTTCAAATGGGACAAACACAAGGGAAATGCATCCTATACACACACCATGAACAGCAGAAAATTGAGGTCACCGTGCTCCAGCTGAGCTGCATGCAGAGATGGAGGGTGCAAATCCAAGGGTACAATGCAAGTATAAGTTTCCATATGTCCTTGTGCTGCTGGGCTGGAAGAAAAGAGGGTAGATGGTCACTGGCAGCCCTTGGGGTACCACAGGTCCCTGGGCAGTGCCAGCTGTGCCCCAGCCCCTGCAGCATTGGCCTATCGGGCTCAGGTTCAGCTTGCTGACCCTGCTGTCACCTCTTTCCTACCACAAGGCCAGGTGCCTCCTCATTCAAAACCTTGAAAACACTGTTTCCTCATTGCAGTGCCAGGAAGGGAGACACATGGGTTTTCTCATTTTCCTTCAAACGAAAGATGATGGGCCAGTTTGTTAAAGAAAGGGGGTGTAGCAATTCTGCTGCTACTTTGCTGTGAGATCTCTAGTGATTCCTTAAACACGCTATGCTGAGTTTACCCAGTCATAAGAAACATGTAGACCTCGTAGAAGTATTCTGAGAAGAACTGCAGTTTCAGATTCTCCAGGGTAAACTGCTCAAAATGGGCAGAGCATTGTGATTTATTGGTGATTTCTTCAGCATTTAACATTTTCCAAAGGCCATGGTTCAACTAGGAAAGATGGAAGATGCCATAATTGTGGGTTTTTTCCTTCCATGCAAATGGTAACCTAGGCAATATGCAAACACATCTGCCTAAATCAAAGCAGAATTTTCATCCTCACCGTCCCTGCTCAGGCACAAAAGTTGGCAGCAATTAGGGAGGTTCAGAAATCGAACACGGAAAGAAAGATGAGAGGCAAGCCACTGCATATTTAAATAAGACACAGTTGGGAAAGTAAAGGAATCTTTTTTAAAAGGTCACCTGAGCAACTAGGACAAAAAAAGAAGGACCTGTTATTATTTATTCCATTTTCATGAAAATGTTTTTAGCACAAATTGATACTTATTCTTCCACCTTCTCTGGTGTTTATGTGAGACATTAATTCTCAGGTAATGAACTATAAACTGAATGAGATTTTTCCAGAAAAATTGAAGAGATGGGGCTTATACCTCAGTTATGCTATAATTAAACCAGCAATTATAGTCTGCACTATCTAAACTCCACAGGTTTGAGTTTTTTGCTTTACAGCTAGATGCAGCATAAACATCCTTTGTACATTTCTGACAGTGGTTTTAATTGATCATAGCATTGATTATCTGCATGCAAGTGGCTGAGGGTTTCCTCTGAAAAGTTTTTGATCTCATTATAGTGCTGATGAAAGCAGCAAGTGCTTATGGCTGACGTGACTAACATTTCAGTTGTAACTCTACACTGACACAAAGATTTTTTACACCCTTTTCATCCCCATAGCTGAGCTACTTAGAGTGTGATGCTGAACCCTGGCCAGTTTGGATGAGATTGATGAGACTGCAGCTCTAGTACCCCATGTGTCCTATTCTCAATTCTGGTGACCTTACCAAGCAGATCCAGAGCCAGGTAACTGCAAAGACACTTTGGAACCCTAAATCTGAGTTTCTGGGTAAGGCAGATTGCTGCAGCAGTAACAGGATTATTTTTATTTTAAAAACTCATTTCTGTACGTATGTTGGGCTGTCAGAAGCAGCATGAAGCAAATACTTTTGAATAGTTGTGTATTACAGCTTGGAGTCAGAGCTGGTGCGTGGGTGGGGAGGGACTGGTTACACATCTCAAACAGGAACCCTAACGGATGTTGTAACAGCCACATGAAGAAAACATCTGCTCATTAGCAAAGCTGCTCCATTTTAGACACTGGGAGCACGCAAGCACCAACAAGCCCTGAGCAGAGGCTGCTCATATCTAAATCCCCATGTCAAGCCTCATTGTTTGGCCACCCTGCCCAACCCACCCCCCACNACCCCCCCCCAGCCTCTAGCTAGCCCTCTGTACTCAGCGGCATCCCCTGGTCTGCCAGTCAATACAATTTTCCAAGGGGATTTTTTCCCCCTGGCTGGCTGCGCTGCTCACATTTCTTTTTCTCCTTCTTGCAAACACACTAACCCAGCTAACAGCATCTTCCCTAGTTTCTCTGACTTTTCTTTCCAGTTGTTCTGTCTAGTGGACTTCAACATGCTACATCTTAGCCTTTTCTTCCCAAAGCCAAGGCAAGGCAATTTTCTGTCCACTTCCCCTGTTGCTCCTTTCTGGGGCAAATCCTGTCTTCTCTGTCAGAAATGGCTTTGTCCCATTTTTTAATTTACGGGAAGCTGTAAATCAGTCTTACTTCCTTGGTGAAGCAAACACCTACTCAGCCCCCTACCTCCTTCAAATGTCCTGCAAGCTGCTTCATCCATGCAGATGGGCTCTCCAGTGGGTTCTGGTGGAGGGAGAGCACTTTTGCCCTGAGATGGTCTGTCTCTGGGATCAGGGCTCGGTGGTGGCCCTGGCTGTGAAGCAAACCGGTACTCACCCTGGGTTCTCCTCCAAGTGAGGAGTCTGAGAAACAAAAGGAGGGAAGCAGAATGGAGAGGATGGGACCAGTGATGGTGTGATCACTAGTTAATTATGCATGGGGATTTTTGGACAGGTAATACCTACTCCCCATATTTTTCCCATGTCCCCAGTTAGCTGCTGATGAGAGTCAGACACTTGGATCCTCACGTGTATCCATCTGGTCACACAGCTTTGGATTAGAGTATCTGTGGGAAGTGAGCACACATGGATCCTGACTGAGCTGGACCTGTCCAAACACAAACTGCAAGGACTACTTTGCCTTGTGTGCTACTTTGCCCTTCTGTGAAGGGGTGGGCTGGATTCAGGGTCTTCAAAGATGTCACATTTGCTTGCCAGGCCAAAACCAAAAAAGTCTGGAGCCCATATTTACATTATTTCAAGTCTGCAGTGTACTTGAGAAGTCTGAAGTCTTTGACAGTGTTTTATACTTGCAGAAGGGGATTTTATTTTGAACATCCTTTAAATACTTTGTGGGTAGGAGTATTTGCAGTTTTGGAGTGGTACATGTATTCTGATAAATAAAATCAGCCTACGGTGTGGACCTTTGCATTGGTAATCAATACAGCATTTATCTGCATTAGTGACTCACATAACCTGCCACATAGGCTTTGTTCAGTTATTTAATGCAAGGTTATATTTATATTACCAAATATTTAAATTGTAGATATTTTAACATCAATGAGCAGATATTTTGCAATATGTAATTTATTAAAGAATAAGAGTTTTGCACCCTGTGATGTGCTGCAGTCTCCATAAATAGTCTCTCAAAACTAAAAAGTTTTTGGCACCATATATATCGCTCACCTCAAAAGATAGAAAACTGTAAGTCAGAAATATGTTGGTAATAGTTGAGACAAACTCTTTTCCTAATTAGTGTTTACTCAGATCTTAACTTCCTAAATCAAATTATGTCATTTGCCCAGATTCTTCTTCCAGGTACACTTTTTATTCCTAGAATAGATCTAAGGACTAAACGCTAAACTCTGTGTTTGCTGCCCTGTAGACCAAGCTGGCCAAGAAGACAAGTTGGTGTGCCTGCCATGTGAGTAGAAGAAGCAGAGTTTTATCTCTGCAGCTTTAAGTTTATATTTTGAATACAAATTCTTGTACTTTCCTAGTTATTAGAGTAATCATAGCTTTGGCAGAAAATCTTTTCTGTTTGTGCTTTTTTGGTATTGTTTTGTTTTTAAATATACATGTTCAACAGAGTACAATAAAAACACATTGCAAAACACTGCAGGACCCTAAAGGCAA
This sequence comes from Polioptila caerulea, assembly GCA_013397295.1. NCBI lineage: Eukaryota > Metazoa > Chordata > Aves > Passeriformes > Certhiidae > Polioptila > Polioptila caerulea. Next base: position 230,575 of record VYXF01006544.1, on the reverse strand, counting down.
ATCTTTAAGTGACTTTTCATTGGGACCCAGCAATGCTTAGGGCAGAGGTAGGTAAACCCCCTCCTGAGAAATGACAGAAACCTCTGGGTACAATGTATAGCACACAAAGAGGCAGAAATAGATGGTTGCCACAGACCTGAACCAGAACAGAGGGTCTGCGGTCTGTATGGTGGAGGATGAAAACTGTTGGGTGGAACGAGCTCATTTGCTTCAAAGCGAAATGACAATTCCCAGCTAGCCATGCAGCTGCAGAACCCTGTGTCCAGGCATGGAGCTCTGCAGCTGGCAACCCGCTGGTAAAATATAATCAGCAACATTCAGAGCAGCAACAACAGCAAAATGGTAAAACCTAATGCTAAAGTAGTGCCAAGGAACTCAGTAGTGCCTGAGGCCATGTGAAGCACCACGGACACATGGAAGGTTTCTCACTCCTGCTGAATCCCATGGCTGGCTGTAGCTCAAATAAATCCATGTAAATCCAAACCAAACCATTGGCCTGACTTCAATTTACTAGAAAGGCAAACTCACACAACTGAGGAGCCTGAAGACCAAAGCAGTGGAAAGAAGTCACATGTAGTTGTGTGCAGGGCCTAGGAGATGGCTCTACCCCCCCGCACCCTCTGAGCAGCCTCCCAGACCAGAAAAGGTCCCACTCAGTCCTCCTCTGGGGTGAGTGGTCACCAGGGTTGAAATCCACACAGGCACACACCACTGTGGGGTCAAGGACCCTGTGCCAGTGCCATGAGGCCTTTTTCATGTTACTCTGCAAGAGGAAGTTTCTGAGAAGTCCACACCAAATGTAAACACCAACGTGGCCACCTTCATACTTGACATCCAAGTATGGTGGCCAAGTCCCAGGATGGGGGTGGAAATGGAGCAATTTCACAGCAATTGCCTCCCAGACTACTCCTCTGCCAGTCTTCATCCCAAGTTTCTCCCGAGTTAAAACTGACTCTGTTCAGAATTACTTCTGCTAGATTTATTCTCTATTGATTTACTGAGTGCTCTTTAATCCTCCAAATAAATTCAGTAGACACTGTGCTTTTCAAAGGCAGAATTAGGCTCTGTGATTAAGGAAAAGTTGTCCTATTTAAAGGAGAGAAAAACAAAAGCTCCAAGAAAGAATATTTGCAGAGGTCTCTGGGCTTGCAGCTTTGTTCTGCAATGCCCCAATTTACTGCATAGGTGGTCATTTCATTAGCCTGGCACCAAACTGTAAATTACACCATAGTTACAAACTACTCAATACCTGATACATACTTTATTGGAGATATTGCACCAGTTCTTAGAAACCATAGGTATCTGTTGTGTTACAAAGCATAGAACAGAGTATTGTGTTTCTTAAAGGGAATTTATGAAGTGACCATTGCATAGGTAGTGGATTGCAGCACCCTAATGCCATCTTAGGCTACAGCAACCCTTTATTTCAGAATCTCTTCACACATACTGCCTTGGAAGTTCAAGCAAGGCAGCCCATCACTATTTTCAGTGACAGGTTGGGCTAATTAGTTCATATAACTATTGTTTGCACTACTTTATCCTCATTGTTCCTCTGACTTTCCATACAGGCAACAAGTACAAAGCCGTAAGGACATGCAGAATTATTCCTGGAATCTCTGGTTTAATTAGAGAAGGCACAGACAAGAGCAGCACTGCTACTGCTAACTGCAGATGCCTACCTGACAGATTTATGGAGGGTTTTCACGTTTCCTCCATGTCCCACACTGTGCAAGCTGAATTAAACAGCTGGGAAAATGGGTTGTATGGTCCCTGGACTTGTCAGGCTCACTGAAATAAAATACCTCACTATCAAGGCCTCAGTGCATACAGGAATATGAAGATTGTTATCTTTTTGGGAAGCTAATGGTAATGCATGTTTTAAGGGAATACACAAACTGATACTTTTCTTCCATTAGCCTCTTCCAAGCTCTTGCCCTATTTTCTCCTGGGAAAACAAAGCTGCTGTTTGGCACATCAGGTGATGAATTTCTGTTTCACTAGACAGCTTGTTTGCAACAAGACTTCTGAAAACAGGGGCATGGCTTATTCCTCCTGAAGCACTGAGCTGAGACTATCATTGACAGTATTTAAGCACAGGGTCGTCTGCCCTATGTCATGTCTTGCAGTGAGCCAACAAGAAGCTGTTTGGTCCCTACTACTGCACAGCAGGGCAAGGCAGCTGACAGCAGGATCCACTTGGTTTCCCTCTCCTGCCATGACAATTCTTCAGCAGAGACCCATGCAGCTCAGTGGAATGCACCAGCAGCTATTAGTGAGAGTGAATGGGCATGTCTGAACTTTCATCCCTTGAAACAGGGAGGTGAGGGATCCACACCAGTACAGCTGGCAGCAAGGAGGGGGAACTCAAGGGAAAAGGAGTGTAAGATAACATGGCTGTTTTGAATAGTTCAGCTGAGGCTGAGTGAGACTTTGTCTGTACCCTTCAGAATTAAACAGCCAGACAGTAGCATCTCCAAGACTAATTTACTCAAACCCAAGGGAATAGTGGTCAAAATCTGTAACTAGCTGTGAGGTGATTTGACAGTAGGTGACACAACCACACACCATCTCATTGCTGCAGCCTAGCACTGGCAATCATCTGCTAGCAGAGATCTGAATTTACATCAGTACATCCTTTTGGCTCTACCCTCAGGAGCAGTAGCTCCCACAAAGCAAAAAAAGCTATTAATTTACAAGGTGATGTAGTGATTTAATTTTATTTTTTTAAATACATACTTGTGTTGCTGAGACTCTTCTTAATCACCAGGTGGCCTGCATTACACAGGGACATCACGGACAGACATTTTGCTCAGCCTCAAGAATAAAGCAAAACAGAGGAAAAAAAAAAAAAAAAAAAGCCACACAGTTTGAGTTTCTTGTACCTAAACAGGACTTTAGGTATGCATTTGTGGCTGAATGGCAAAGGTGAGAATGTCCAGCCTGCTATGAACAGGCCTGCACTTTGCTCTCAACAAAGCTCACTCAATTTGTTCTTTTTATATTTCTCAAAGCTTTTTTTTTTGGCTACGTCCTTCCATTCAATTTTACATCATCCCTGTGTGTAAGAGCAGAGTATACATCTGGAAGCAAAAGGGCCTCATTGAGCTGTTTCATGGAAGTGCATGGTGACACTGGCAGCACTATTTCTGTAACAGAAACATGGTCACACATATTTTATATTGTCTTGAAATAACAGATTCCCAAGGTTTGAGTCCAAATATAGTGGAACTTCTATGAAGGACCATGTTGGGGTTAGAGAAAAAATTAGTCTCCCAGCAGAATGGTCTTTAAAGGTCAGAAAAAACTATAATTGGAAACCTTCCTAAGATAAAACCCTAATTTAAAACCCTCAGTGTTGAAGGAATATTTAGTCCACCAGGTACCTGCACCCCTGTTTAGAGTCTGAACAGTTTTAAAGACTATTATAATTAACATAACACAGGAGGAGAAGACAGCTTGGTTTACACATATAAACTGCAGTTTGAACTTTATAGGCTTAAGCTACACCAGATTTTTTTACTAAAGGGGAGGAAGGGACATGTAAAGAAAGGATTCTTTTAGCAAAGGGAAATGTTTTCAGAGTGTAGACTCATGAGATGCCATTTCTGGATGTGCAAAACTCTGCACTCCCAGCAGGACATATCCTTCCTTGTAACCCATCCCTTTGCTGGCAGAGGCAGAAAAGAGGATTTAGGCAAAAAGCCTCACAGCTCTGTGCCAAATCCTCCTCCTCATCTTTGAAATCCCTGCGTGAGAAAACTGGCAGTTGTTGTTCAGATGAGATCAGTGGTGTCTGCTGCAAGCTGAGGCAGTGGAGGACTCGGCAGCAGGGAAGCCCTTGTTGCCTGCGTGGTCCTCCCAGGCACTGGCAGTTACTGGGAATTGCCACTCCTTGTTACCTCTACACATTATTCCTACAGAGCAAGGACCTGCAAAAGGAGGTGGAGTGGCTGCAATCATGTATGGAGTCAACACCACAGCAGCTGCCTGAGCAACAGAGCCAAGCAAGCAGCACCAATAGTGGGTTTACAGCTAGATAAATACATATATATGTGTGTGACTTCAGTATGGAGAAAGGAGCAGGTCACAGGCAGGTTTTAGAGACTCATCCCTTGCACAGCAAAGCAAAAACCAGCAGCTATGTGCCATTTGTCTCATAGAGAGGGGTAGGTGTAGTAAAGAGCAGCTTACCTCCAAGTGATTTCTGCCACTGTCTAACAGGATTTAAAAGACTTGAAAGACTATTCAGAAGCATTTCATATTTCACAGCTGAATCCAGATCTTACGTGGAAAAGCAGGATCACTTGTGTGCTATCTCCAGTCCATCTCCCATAGGCACCAAAATAAAACGATAATTTAAAATTCTCTGATTTGTAGAAACACCACAGTCTCTGAGTACCCAAAATGGTAGAAAGTTGTTTTTAAAAACCAAACTCTACCTATAAAAAAAGTTTAGGAAAAAACCCAAACTCCTCCTCTTCCAAAACATCCCCTACAGAAACTTCTTGACTTTAAAGTTACAGTTCAGACATCAGTACTCTTTATATTTACTCAAAACAAGTGCATCAATTACCTTTTCATTTTAATTGACCTGCCAAAATGTGTCTTCTCAATGAGGACCTAATTAGGGGAAGGAGCCTGTGGAAGCCATGTATTAGATCCACCTGGGACAAATTGAAATAAACATCCTCCCCCCTCTCATTACACTTCCAATATAGCCTTCTCTTCAAAAATCTTTTACTGCTTTCTATTGTTTTTTCACTGAGTAATTTTAAAGTCTTGCTTTGGATTTTTTTTTTTTTTTAACTCCAAGAGAGAAAAGCCATGGAAATACTTTTTAAAGAATGAGATATTGCTGACATCAGGCTCCTGAAAAATCTGCAGCAACAGATTTTTTTTTGTAAGAGTATGGGCTTGTGCTCCACCTCCCCTTGCCTCCCTCCTGAAGTTATATGAAAGTTTTCTACTCTTCATGAGGATTCATTGATTATTATAGGTCTATGGGATAATTAAATATACAGGCTTGGCAGTTGTAGTTGAGAATATTATTTTAGAAATGCTAACAAGATATTAAATCCAAGGAATTCCACTCCTAGTACTCTGTAGGGTCATAAATCAGTGCAGGGGATATAAATATAAAGGACACAATTTAAAAATTAGGTACATGACTATAGCTATTGAGTTTATGTCTCTCTTATCCCTTTGTTACTAAGGGTAGAAATTCCCACCCCCTTACATCTATTATGCTCTTTATTTTATACTTGAGTAAAACCATATATATGTCATTCATGGGCTTTTAGTTCATGAGGACTTTTGTGCTAGAATTAAATGGAAATACTCATTCTGCAAGTATCCCCAACTTTTATGTGAAGTAAATTCTTGCTATCCCTCCCTCGCAATGCTAACTGTCCAGCTATGAAACAGGGGGCTATTTGCCCTCCAAGTGAGATTTTATTGCTAAAATAGAGTAAACATTGTTTTAAAACAAAGAACACACATATTTATAGTAAAACTCAAGTTTGTTTTACATTTAGAGAAAAGTCACATGGTCCCCCAAAAAACCCCATTTTATATATATATATGTATTTCGAAAATATATTTAAAAACATAAAAAACTCTAGTTAAACATATATTATGTTAATTAGTACACTTAAATATAGCTTAATTATATTTACAATATGACGCAGTTGCTTTTAAATTTTAATGCCAATTTCAGTATTTTTCAAAAAAAACCCATAAAATTATATAAATATACAATAAATATTTATGTTACACAAGATGAATAATAGAGAACAAGGCCACAGACATGAACTTACAGTTGCAAGAATCTTTAACACAGCACTAGGCCTGCTGACATGCATGATACACTTCTGTCACAACCAGAGCACAGCAAGAGTTTAATTATGTCATATTAAGAAAAACTGATCCTCCCCTCTCCATCTCTGTGTTAACTAAAACTGTCCAGCCTGTGACCATGGTCAGGCATGGGAGTGCCATGCTGCTGCAGGTTAATTGTCAGTTTAACCTTGTATCAATAAGTACAGAGTTGGCATTTTATGGGGAATGTCACCCTGGGTGTAGTTACTAGACACAGTTCTCTAGTCTGTCCCTTAGTCCCCTCCCTGGCCACATGGGCTGTCCTTTACCTCTCTGAATCTACCATCCCACTATGCTAATTCTGCCACACCTGCACCACCTTTACTGTGCCAGGTAAGGATTTATAAGTAAAGGATGTAGCCACAGTTAACTTTGGGAAGTAAGGAATTTTATTTCTAGCATGTTTTATGTATTAACACTTCTCTTTTGGAAATTCAAGTTCTTTGAACTAGTAGTTATTTTATTCCTGTATCTGAATTAGGTTCTGACAGTAGTCTATCTTCTTTTTTTTTTCCATTCTAGATGTGATTTGTTATTCACACATCAGCATCATCCTTTCCTTAAAAGCAACAAACTCTTGTTTTGAGAGAAGCCAACGTTACACCACTTCTCTGCTGCAGATTAGGTGTATCGCTGAGAATAGCTCCTGAGTCATGTTGGATTTACTAAATGCAAATTGCAATACACACACAGGTATTGGCCCCAGGAGAATTAAATGGTCTAATGGAAGGTGTACTTGCCCATGATATAAATGGTCTTTAAGGTCCCTTCCAACACAAAACATTCTTTGATTCTATGATTTAATTTGCATGAAGAATATCTTGGATGAAATTTTGAGAATTTCAGTAAGGTTTTGGGTTGTTTTTGTTTGGTCCTTTTTTCTGTGTGGGAAATCCTCATCAGCAATTGATGAGGAAGGCTGAAGTTTGAAGTTCAGGTGGGTCACACAACCCTCTCTTCTCACTCACAGTCTGGTGTGCACATGGCCCATGTAACTAAGACTTTGACAGCCAGTTATCCTCAGGAAGGGACTGTCCTTCTACCCAAAGTAGAAGAAATCACTGATGTGAAAGTGTCTGTTGGCTTCTGGCATGGATTTCTACCAGTGATGACAAAAAAGTCAGTGTTAAATATGCTCTTCAAAGAGCATTGCTGGGGCAAACACATTTCCATAAACTTTGCCCAGTCAAAGTTTTAATAAACACAGATTCTACAGCATTCAGAAACAGATTATATTTTGCAGTATTTTCCTACTTCATCTATTCATCTATTTTTTTTATCTTCAGGAATTACAAATAATAGCATCAGCCTTCAGTGAGCTTACTAACAAGCTATTTCTGTTCTCAGCCCACTGTAGCCAGTGCAAGTGCTATGCACAGCTCTCAGCCTTAGAATCTGCCTTTTTAGCAATACTTCTGTCAGGAGAAGGGGGAACGCAGAGCTAAACACATCTCTCAGAACCTAAGCAAGTTAAGCCAGCTCCTCCAGCACTTGCTCTTCATTTACTACAAGAGTGTTTTTTTAGTGCCAATATCTGTTTCATAAAATAAGTCTGACAGCAGAGGTAGAGCCACACAAACACAATGCTAATGGCTTTCTATGAGAAGCAGTACTTCTTTCTGTCTCATTCCCAAGCTAGTTTGCAGGGAATCTCCTTCAGGCAGAGATGCCAGCAGTTTGCCCACCAGCTTTGCAGGCCTGGGGCTGCTGGCAGGCTCTGGAGGGGAAGGGCATCCATGTACATGGCCAAGCTCTCGCTCTCTAACATAATGCACAGGACCACATTCAGCAATGACTGCAACTGGGATAGCCTCAGTCAACCCAAATCATTGTTATTTTTTCTTAAACTGGCTGAGCCATAAAGTCCCACAACCAATCTGATTTCAGATCCACCATCATCTTTTCTAGACCCTTTTTCTAGTGACACTCTTACTGTGTTTCGCCAAGACATTTGATCCAAGCACAGTTTTTTAATATATGAAAATAATTGCTCTGAACACGATAGAATATTCTCTATATGACAAACTCCAGTTCTGTGGTATGTGAAATTCTTAAAGATCACAACCAATGTCTCTCCAGAGGGAGAAAAGGAGGGAAAAAAATTCTCAAACACAAGCAAACGTGGTATAAGCAAAGGCATGTTTCAAAAGACTGAAAACTGAAAATGAAAGAAAAAAAAACCAACCCAAAAACAAACCACCCCCCCAAAAATCAAAAAAAAGGCATGTTGCCATACAATTAAATAAGTGTTGTCTTTAAGCCTGAAGTTCAACAATGTGAAGTGGAACATCACCATTCTTTTTCAGTTGCCTCTTTTTATTGTTTTTTGTCAGTAGTTGGACTGCTATTGCAAACACCTTCACAACATACAAAAACCAAATTTTTTTCTAATCCAGAATAAGGTAATGATTTTTTTCTTTTCCAATCTGATGGGAGTTCAAAAGTAAAAGAGAAACAGTAAAACTATGACAACAGCACCTCGACATTGTTTTAATTTCAACGCTATCAGAAGTTAGAAGCAGTAAACATATATACTAACAGACTAAAGATACTTACTGTCTAAAATGTAAACAGAATGTTTTGGTTCAATTTATTTTTCTGAAAGAGGACAGTTTATCATTAATTCACAATTGAAGCAGCATGCAATTTTATTCTTTTTTTTAAAAATTTTTTATATTTTCAATTCTTGGCAACGGCGACAAACCACAATGTTATGGAGGAATGTAATGCAGACTTTTTTGTTTGTTTGATTTTCTTTTTTTGTTTGTTTAAATTTGTGCGCAAATGACTATTGTTCCCCTTCAGGTCATGGATATGTTCAATAAATAGATTGTGTAACCACTGTACTGTATAAACTTCAGTCATACATGCAGTCCATAAAATTATTTTTTACCGAATAATTTACCCTGTTATGTATATATACAAATAGATAATTTTGTCTCAATATAATCTATACAACATGAACCCACTATCTTCCCCTTTTAATGGTTAATGTACATACACAGGAAGTGTCTATCCTTATAAAGCGCCAGCCAACTCTCTTTTTATTATCCATGGTGAGAGCTCTCACGTAAGACTGGGTAGTTCGGCACTGAGAGTTCCAGTGCCTCTTGTCAATGCCCCTGCAGCCCTCCTTTGTGTACCCCTTAGGGTTGCATTTGGTCTCATAGAAGTATTGCTTCAGTTGGCCTTTGGGTACTGGAACCTTTTCCAGGACTGTGACAGTTGCCCCGGACATGTCCACTGCAGTCTTTTTCTCTGCTGCTGTCACCCACTCACTCGTGCTGTCACATACACTCAGTTCCCCACGGCGAGCTGGATCAGAGTGACGCCGGACTCTCATGGACATGTTTGCAGCATCCAAGTAATTTTTGTATTCCTCGAGCAGAAAGAGCAGTGGGGGTTCCAAAGGCACTTGACTGCTTAGCATGACTCGGGATGTATACAAGTCTGCATCCTTGTTTCCCTCACTGGGCTGGATGTCCTGGTCCTCGTCTAGAAGCTCCTCTATGACATGTTCAAAAGTATCTGCCAACGATGTCAGTCCTCTTGAACCAGCATTGGGCCCATTTATGCTCTCAAGAGTCTCGTGGGTCCGAAGACCTGGATAAGCCAAGCTGCCTTGTCCTCTTAGACTAGCTTCTTTCATTGGGGCAGCTTTCATGCAAGTGAAGTATGAGATAACCATAGTAAAGAAAAGGATGGTCATCACTCTTCTCACTTGGTGGAACTGTTAAAACCAAGAAAAATAAATTAACTTATAAGGTCTGGAGTAACAAAAATTCACCCAAGTTGTCACAAGACTATGCATTTTCGACAGAGATGTTCTGCATGCAGTTGCAACTCATTACCAGTGATAAAGCACACTCTTGTAAAAGAGTGTTCTTTAATTTAGAGTTTCACCAAAAACATATGCTGCAGCACAGGCAACATTGATCCCAGCAACTCGGTTCTTACGTTTTAAAATTTCTCTGTAGCAAGTATTAGATTAGATACTATGTAGAGTTCTTATTTACTGACCAATTACACCTATTTCAAGTAACAGCAAAAGCAGAACTCCTATTTAGCAATGCAACATTTCAGCAATAAAAGAGAGCTTCACAGCTGTGAAAGGCAAGACTTCCAGTTCAAGCGCAAATGTAAATACTTGATTTTGAGGCTCTCTCTATGGCAGAAAACAGTTCATCATTCTTCCCACAAAAAATACTGAGCAGCACCAGGATAAACTGCATTTGTGTTTTGAAAGCAATCTTCAAAACATAGGAAGAAGCCTTACAATTCTGAGGTCTCAGCAGGTCAATTTCTCATCTAAATGTAGAAGGTATATATATATAAATACAGAACAAGAAAATAGCCTGGAATGGTATACTAAACTTGAGCTGGACAGATACCTTGCATCATGTGAACAGCACGGAAAGGGCGCACTGGATTACAGAGCTGGTAAGAGCTATACTGAAGTGACAGTAGCAGAACCACTGTTCTGTACTTCTCCAGGGCCCCACACCACCTGTTCTCATGTGAACAAAGCATTTATTTATGCCTAGATAGAGCCCAGAGGCCATCATGAAACCCAGCATAACCAGCCCTACTGCCATACTGAAACACAGTAGTTTGCCTGTTTCTCTCACATTCTGCTCCAAGATCTGGCACATTTTAAGGGGCATGCTTTGATGTTTATGTGTATGCTCATCTGTTCTCACTGAGAGAGGAGCGTTTGTACAGAAAGGAGTGCTGGTAAGGAAATTCCTCACCAGGCTTGGAATCAGCACAACTTGCTCCTATTAGGACTCCCAAACGCTTGGAGCTCATATGAACTCCTTCCCAAGTGCTTCGCTAAATCTCCTCAGGGTAGAAATAGTTTCCTCCTCAAGTGCAGAGTAGATGCTCTTAAGTCCTGTAACAAGAATCGCCCCCAAATCCTGCAGTGACAGAGAGCTATGCCTTCTGTCTGATCCCAAGCACTACTACAACATCTTTCATAATCAGTTGTTATTTTTTTACCTTCTGATCCCTCTTCTCACCAGTTCTGTTTGCTAGAAAGCAATGGTATTGTTCATATTTTTGAAAAAGCAGCTAATGCATGTTTCAGAATTTTTGAAGTTCATTTGGAAGTACCTCATACTTGGCAACACTCATTGGAATAAATGCTATTTCTGTTTGCCAGCAGGGTGCTATGTAAAAAGACTTACTTTATTTCCAGCAAATATTCTGTGGGAAATGAGTACTCTCATGACTTAACATGGAAAGGCAATTTATCATAAAACAAACAAATAAAATGAAATGTGCACTAGAAAGGCAATGCCCAAAACACAGGTCTTAAAGTACTTAATGAAGGCAGGGTGGTAAGTGTTCAGGTTTATGTCCATGCCCGCCTCATCTCCAGGCTCCCACTAAACAAGATTTTGCCAAGAATCCTTTCTAACTCAGCACAACTCTTCCTTCATCCCTCTATCTCTCTTCCTGTTTAATAGTGTTGTTGTGGCATAGATTAAAATTAAGCAAACCAGACATCTGTGACTCACAGGAAAACAGTGTTTGCTCTAACCATACAGACCATTAATATTTTGCCATTTTTTTATGTTGGGATTTCTAAAACATTCTACAGGGAGCGTCAGATTTCCTCCTCAAAGGGAAGGAAAAGAGGCATTTCAGAGGTGATTTACAAAAGAACAAAGATTGCTAGTCTTCCTTTATCGTATGAGAGACCAGACAACTCTTTTTGTCTTGAAAATGGGTGGCTCAGCTAACATACAAATGCAGAGCCAGTGGAACAAAAAATAATATTTATACACTCTATCTTCAGAGAATTGTTTAATATAAAAACTAAAATGAAAAGAACCCAAAACACTCACATCACACTTTGTGGCCACCAGAGCAATGAACAGAAAACAGATCTTCTGGTTCTAACCAAGTTCCTGTTATTTTTATCAAAATAGTGCCCAGAGGTCCCAGCCAGTTCTTGACTCTGTAGGTCAGAGTCTCTCTGAGCACGCAGGCACCCCAAGGGGCCTTCCAGAGCAAAAGAGAGGGCACAAGAGGCACCAAGACAAGCACAGAGCAGGGAGAAGTTTCCACCCATCAGGTTGATGCCTTAAGTTTTAGCTTTTATATTTTTCTGATTCTGTGTTTTAGTGTGTAGTTCTGGGTTTCATATTAAGTGTTGGTAAGCTCTCTTCACAGAATAGGGAGACAAAACAATTCCTTTTCTGGCCTGGGACGAAGCACAACCAACACAACTTTCAGGCCCAAGAGCATAAACAATGGTGAATTGAAGAGGGAAAAGAACCAAGGAGGATGGAACTTCATTGCCTGAAGCTATAATTGGACAATTAACTCCAATACACTAATGGACCAAAACTTACAAAAGTGTGAGACCTTGTGATCGGTCATTCATTTTGTGACCATTTTGGGATTCATCTTGGGTGTGGCCCAGCTGGGCTCTTGCACTGCTCAGACTGTATCCATTGAAGCCTTTTAAGAAATCCCTACTTTATCCTTTTGCTCTGTCTAGTCTCTGTTCCAGGTCAGTCTCCAAGGCATCAAGGTAAGTACACCAGCTGGAGTTGATCAGTTGCTTTTCAAGTTAAGATAGGTGAACAAAGGAGAGACAAATCCCTGGACCAGGCCACATTGTTCACTATTGTCATTGGGCTGTTTACCTCGCATGGATATGAAAACAGAATAGTGGCTGTGCAACTTCACTCCCATGGACACTTCTTAAGAGGAAGACAATGGATGACAGCGGTGCAGATTGACTTCAAAAAGCCCTCAGCATCCTCCACTGACAGCTGGTTAGTCACCAGATCTAACAGTACTTTATATATCACATTAAATTTTCCCTAATCAATTATGCCTTCCATGTAGCAAGAAAATTGCTGTCAAGTTTGATCAACTTACATCCTATCCAATGACACAACCACCACTATTATCTGGGATGGCAAGAAATTGTGTACAACTAGACTCTGAAAACCAACAATTTTTAGACAGGTATTACCCACACAACATACTGATGATACACAAGAAAACATATCTGCTTAAAAGCCAATCCTCTTCCTTCCCATTTAAAACTGTAGAAGAGCATGTGAAAGTAAGCTTTAGCAGCACAGACACAAGGAATATTGCCAGCAAGCAACCACAGATCAAACATCTACTCTGTAAATGAGTCCCAGACTAAGCTGAACTCCAGAAGCAGGATGTAAGAAGATTCTTCTCTCTTTGTTGACTGTGACTTGAGCACTATACAGAGTCCTTATCTTTTGCAGTAAAATTATATCAAGATTTAATACAAGGGTGTAATATTTTATCACCTGGGAAATATCTTCATTTTAGAGACCACAGGAATTTGTATTAGCATTTGCTAAAAATCAACTAGTTCAACATGCTATAGCAGAATAAGATATCTCACTTCATGGGTAGAATCACACAACCTTTAAGTTATTTTTGAACTGACACATGAATGCATGCATGTTGGTTTTACCTGGCTTAATTTTTTGGTGAGGAGGGAATAAGCCAGCCACGGAAGTGATTTTTTTTTGTGTGTGTGGGAAGCTGCTAGAAGCTTCCTTCATGCCTGGCAAAGCAAATCACAGGCTGGTTCTGAAAACAGACATGCTGCTAAGCCAATTGAAGTAGTTGGCAACGCCTCTGTGATGATATATTTAAGAAAAAAAATGCATGCAATTCCTCTTTCTTCCTCCAAGGGGTTGGGAGGCTGCCGCAAGGGGCATCACAAGCAATTCCCTGATGTGGAATCCAGACAGGATCAACCTTTCAGTGCTGCGGAAATCTATAGAAATTTTTCAATTGATAGAACTTGAGAACAAATGACACCAATTCTCTCCTGAGTCAGAGAAAATGAAAAGGTGAAGACACGTGAGGAGAACAATATGGCGACACGAAGGTCAATGAAAGGAGGGAGGGGGAGGAGGAGGTGCTCCAAGTGTCGGAGCTGAGATTCTTCTGCAAGACATGATGAGGACTATAATCCAACAAACTGTTTCCCTGTAATTCATGAAGTGCATGGGGGGGATGCAGAGGTCCACTTGCAGCCCGTGAGAAAAGGTGCTCACACCAGAGGGCATGGATGCTGAAAAGCTGTAATCTAGTGGGAAACTTGAACCGAGAGAAAGAAAGTAAGAGAAAGAGAACCCTTGCTTCCACACTAGAACAACTCATCCTTAAGTAGTAAGCTGTGCACCTGGAATCATACAATAAAAAAAGCACTGATGTTACAACATCAGTCCGTAGTCCTACAATACACTAATTTCCCCTCTCTTCACGGGTGTAGGAGGTTCAGATCTCTACTCCACACATTCTAGGAACAACAAATAAAGGCTGCAACCCTTCTGCACTCCTGTTCAGCCACATCTCTGGGCATAAAAGATCAAAGACCTCTCTAGGAGAAGAAGTCTTGGTCCAATTGCTGTCCCATACACTGTACACCCACTAACTAAAGATACGAACATAGACATGCACTAGCCTTGAGAGCAAGCCTTGAACTACATCCTCAGGACATGAGGCACATCAATCAGAAGTCATGTTTGAGACCAGCTTTGTGAACACCATCCACTCTCATGGCCACAAGAATGTCCTTTCTGCTTTCATACAGCAGAGTGAAGCTGTAGCAATGAAAAGAGGTCACCCACCGGACTGGATCTCAGGAAGATGTGACCTACTTCATACTCCAATAAAGTCCATACAATTACAGCTAGAGTAAGGACATGTAATTGTGGCAGTCATCTCCACTAATGGGAAGCAGGCTCATTAAATGAAGGTCATTTCAATTATCTACAGCTACTTTACTTATGCAGTCAATTACCTTCAAATACTGAAGGTAATGTGCTATTTATTTCAGTATTTGTATTTAATGAAGATTCACCAGTTAATTGTTTTATTTCATTATTTTTAGTTATTTTAAGCAGAAATCCAGCAGCTTAAGTGGTTATATTTCCAGCAGACAGACCTCAGGAATAGCTGTGAACATGCACTTGCTTTTCTGCATCCCAATATGTGCCATGTGAGTTGAAATAACTTTCAGTAGTGAATAGATTCATGCTTTAATCTCCAGAAAGGAGTGTGTGGAGGAAGATAAAATTAGCAGCAAGTGACATTCGTTTTGTGCCTTGCCATTTTTTAAGATCTTTACACAAAAGTTCAATTTACCAAGTCCTACTGAATGCCACAGGCATGAGTTTCTGCTTTATGCATCATTATCAGAGTGTGTGAACAGATATCAAAATGGGATGCATGTCAGCACATGATTTGCAAAGACTTAATGTACTGAGAACAAATAGTATTAATCTTTATCACATGCATAACTGGATGTCTGACATACTCTACTTATCCTTGAGGCTATTTATGCAGCAAACTATATAATTACATTTTATTACTGCAAATAAAGCATCCCCTGCAATACATATACATGCACACCCATATCCAATTTGTATTCTTGTAAGTTGGTGCTTCTCATCAGGAAGAATAAACCTATTTTATTTTTATTCTCATGTTGATTTTCCCTGGGGTAATGAAATCTACTTAGTCTTAATGCAAGAGATAGCAGAGACTATGAAGCATTTTGAAGTCCAAGATAAACAGCAAGTAAATTTACAAGTAGTGTTAACTTTAACTACAACTTTTAGCGCAAGAAATTTGCTTTTATCTTATGTTGCTAAATATTGTCTGTGGTACAGCTTCTGAGAGCAAAGAAACTCCAGCAACGTCTATACTGGCTCTAGAAAAGCATGCATCTGTCTAAAGCACTACAAGGCAATTTTTGTGGGGTTCCACGCTTTTATTGGACTCTCTCCTCAGTACATACAGAAATCACAGCTTCTGACAACCAGAGGTGAGAAAGAACCCAAAGAAAATAATAGGAGAATAATAATGCCATGACATCAGAGTCTTGATCTTTCACAGAGCCATGTATCAGAGCTTCCTACAAACTTTGCTCATACCTTTCTAGACACTCAAATAGCTCACTTCAAAGCTCTGAGTGAGAATTCAGTTGCTTTAATGAGTGCAGAGCAGATTCATTGCAAACATGCTTAATTATACTTAAATTGACTAAGTGCAGGACTACAAGGTGTTCCCAGCAGGATGTCTGTCAGACAGATCTCGGGCCCCATCTGCCTATACCAGTAAACAGGAAGAATGAGTTTTGACAGTATGTACAAGTGAAGAAATAGCAGACCAGATTCACAGATGGTATAGGTTTTCAGAGAGACAACATCTTCAGAAGAGATGTGCACTTTTTTTATACTTTGATAATGGGAACCAACTATTGAGCCAGAGACACACTTCCTGCCTTTCCAGCTGTTCGTACAGCATACCACACTTGTGGCACTCAAACTGTGATTCCAACTCTACACAAAGAAACTTAGCTCTGAAAGGAGCCTGTGTGTGTGCCACCATTTGTAACAAAAACAATACACTTCACAACAGTTTTTGCCAAAATTTCATGTTGAAATCCCAAGATATGCAATGAATGCCCTCCACAAACAAAAGCATTACCAGCAGGTTTATTTCTGCTTTTCAGAGTATCGTGGGTAAAGTAACATGCTGCACTTCTATTACTATGTCACAAATACTATACAGTAGAGCTAATACTTCTAAGCCCAAAACTTGTGTATTAGAAAATTCCAGTTTCAAAATTGACTTCAGAAAACTGCATTTACCTCTTTAGAGTATACATCAAGGTACGGTCATGCCATTACAGTGGTCCTTCAGAAGTAACATTAAAGTAATCTCTGTGAAAGGAAGGTTCACCTATAGAATAGGGTACATAATCCCCCCACAACAGGAAACCCATGAAGCCAATCCATTAAGTAATTACTCCATGCCAAGACACTATCTGGTTCCTCCATCGGGGCAGATAATTACAGTTCTCTGAAATAATTTGCTTCAATAGCCACTAGAGCTTTATAAAATACTAATTCAACCTGTGCGCAAAAGAACATTAAGGCAGAACCTCAGACCTTTGAGCAGCATCTGTAGTTTGTCTTCTATTTCACTATGGTTCTTTGGTATGAAACACTGCACTGAATCATCACAAGACTAAGCTATTCCGCCAAGTACACACATGAAGCTCACACAGAAGTCAAAGATAATTGGTACCCAAAAGCAGAACAGAATGGATCATGTTGCATGCAGTCTAGCACAAGGTGGATCCCTTCAACAGTGACATGTATCCAGCAGCCCTGGAACAACTCAGAAGTTCCTGCACCAGTTGAGGTTGGATCTCACAGAATGCCTATAAACTATTGAACAGCATGTAAAGCATTCCACACGTGCATCAGTTCTGCTGCAAGTGGCAGCTTCCTAGGACCTATAGAACATTATGCACCCAACAGCAATGTAAGTGAAGATTTGTCAATGAAAAGAAATGCTTAAAAAGCATAATCATCAGACAGTGCAGTTATCAGTGGCCTGGGCAGGCAGTGCTTTCACTAGGGTGAGGGGAGGAGAGCAAGGGCTATACCTGCTTGTTGCAAGCCAAGGTGTGTGGCATTGCTGTAAGAGAATACCTTACTTTTAGCCATAGCCAGTACTTGAAATGCAGCTGATCAGTGCATTGTGATGTGCATGAACCAGAAACCAGAACTGCTTGTTGTGAGAGCTCTGAGAGGTATTAACAGTACTCCTGTGGTGTTCTTTGCTAGTAGTGTTTCAGTCATCTTTGTCTGTCTGCCCTTTTTATGTGGGTTTTTCTTGACACATGCTCAGTCCAGCTGTCAGCACAGCATCTCCATGGAAATAATTTCCATACACAGGGCAAGGAATAAAAGCTTACACTGAAGTACTAGAGCAGTTTCAGGGATTATTCAAGTCCAAACATGAGAGCAGAACCAGAGCAGAAGCAAAGTCACCTCAATCAATATTAACAGAATAATGAGGACCTGTATAACGATATAAGGACATGCTCATTGGAATCTAATCCACTTCACTGGACAGTCAGCCCTGCACGCGTCAAGCTGTGACAACAGCTTTATCTTTGGAGATAACACTATTAGAAAATTATGTCAGTATGTTAACACAACTATTGAAAACACTTTGGGAAGAAGTGGTCTTCCACCGATGATTTTTTAGAATGACAATGCAGCTTACCCCAGACTTCAAAGCATTATAGTTATCAGCTTTTTTTTCTTTTCCCCCATCTTTTAAGTGACTTCATGTTGAAACAGGACTTTTGTACTTGCTATGGCTGGTACTCTATCCCTAATCTATTTTAAAAATCTGGAGGCCAACTTCAACCAGATTCAATAGAGGGATACACAGGATCATATTGCGTAACCGGCATGCTAGCACCTGAGACCAACACAAATAAGCTCTTTTCCTCCTCCATCCTTAGGCAAACACCAGTGTATAGGCTTATGGACTTACAACACCGTATTTTTCCTTTTATTTCACAAGCTCCACAGAGGGAAATGGTTTGGAATCACTAGAAGGGGTGAGGAGGTACATCTGGCAAAGATGCAAGGGTTTGAAAACAAGCTTCATTAGTTGTACTGCTCAAGGTACAAACATTTAATGGAACATATAGAAAAAAAAGCACCTGCAGTCTTACAGGGAAAATTAATTTATCCAACTCCTGCCTTCTCCTAATTGTATAATGGTGTAATTTCTTTCACCAAGGAGAGTTACACTGTGATTTCCATGAATTACACAGATATTGGGACCTTCCCTTCCCTAATTAAAAATGAAGTTACATGGTTGCTGACTTTTTATACTTGCCACGGGGTATAACAGATTGTGGCATCATGGGGAATTATTTCCACAGAAATACTGAAGTTCTTTGAAGCAGTAAGTTCTAGTGGACCTAATTCTGGTGAACACAGTCCCTGCCTGGTATAAATCCACAGTGTTCCACTCACACATTTGTATCAGTTGCAAAGGTGACCCAGTATTTATATGGTCAGAAAATCAGATGGGGTCACAACCTAAACTATAGCTAATAGCTGTATCAGAACAAAATGTGACAGATTTCAGCAAAGCAGCTTCCTCAGGATTCTGAGGGATACACGTATATTTGGTAACACAATTAAAAAAAAAAAAAAAGGAAAAAATCTTTCTAGGTGTGCAGGCTAGCTCTTCTCTTCCCTCACTGAAATAAGCACATAAATAGCCTAGACATGCCTATAAAGAGATGTATACAAAATCCAGCCCAGCACCACCTAATGTTCCTCACTTGGGTATCCTGTTTCATGCACAACCCCCCCACTAAAGAAAGTGGCTTTTCTGCCAGCAAAGCACTGTTCTCACTCTAAGAGCCCTTAAGCTCCAAAGGGTAGGTTTGTATATGAGATTTCAGTCATTAAATAAACACGTTTCTAGAAAAACTTCAATACCTGTCCCTTCATGTAAGCAGATCCCACTATGCTGCAGGGAAGGACAGCTTCTCTTCTAATAGCTGGGGGTGGGGGAGGAAAGAGAAAGTTAAAGCAAGAAACATAAAATTACACAATTAGTCTTGGAAATAGCTAAGAATTCTCCCTCTCCCAAGTATCTCCACAACATAATAGACTAGCTAGAGAAGTCACCATCCTATTCAAAATCAAAAGCAAAAATGTCATACCTGAGATGATTAGAAGTTATGGAGAGGAAAAGAGGTTGCAAAAGCTAAGAAATCTAGTACTCAAGCTGTTGTGATTCTCCATTTGTACAACACTTTTTGGAGAACATGCCTCCAAGTGCTTTACAAATCTCAACACACTTAGGTGAGAAGGAACCACATCAGAAACCATGTTTTTCCCCTGGACAGCCTAAAGCTCACAAGTATTTTAAATATTATATCCCAGATTGCACAGCAAATCACTGCTGATTCAGAGGAGAACAGGGGACTTCTTGCTCAAAACCCCTCAGTTCAGCCACTACACAAAGCTGCCTTTACCATGTGTACCATATGCATATTTTGCTAATCTCTCCAGGGCAATTTAGATGTCTAACACAGAAAGATGCTGATTAAAACCTTAGGGGTATTACTTTGAATACATATGCCAGCTCACTTCCATCTGTGTCATTATTAGGTCCTGACTGTAGATTAAGTACAGGGCACATTGTCACGAGCCTAAGGTGGGGTGGCAGAAACTCCTGCTCTTGCCATATGGCTTTTTGCTTCTTCTTTCATTTTTCAGCCTTTAGCCTCACGCTTCCAATTTGTGGGCTCAACTACTATGTAACAAAGAGCAACAAGGAAAACAAAACTAGTATTAAAATATAAACATTCTCCACCATTAAAACCTTTAAGTTTGGTTTGAAATGCAGCACAAGTTCCTATCTCGTCCAGACCAGAGACTGCTTTTACCTGCAGCAAACTTGGTATGAAATTTGGGAAAGACTTATTCCCATAAAGAAGTACTGTTGCACAAGCAGGTATTTACCAGCCCTACAAACACAAACCAGGCAGCTTTCTAGATACTAAGGGTCATCCTTAATTCGAATAAAATGGAGAAGAGCAAGGCTATGCCTACTTGTAATATGGGTAGCAGCACCATCACAATCAAAACAAAAGGAAAAAAGATGATTGAGTTCCAGTTATCTTTTTTTTCCAATGCACATCCACGTATTCATCTTTATGTTAAAATACCAATGGCTCAAGACTGTCCTTAAAAAAACTACAGGTCATGTTTTGACGTACACCTGAACATGACAAATGACAAGATATACAGAATATCAGCAGTTCCCCTGCAGCCATTTTCTAATGAGCACAATTTAAATACTAAAAGGTCTGGTGGTGCTTTGCGACTGAAGACTTGCTCCAAAGTATTTAATTTAAAGTAGACATGAAAGTTATTTGTTGTATTTTCTAGGTCTCACTGCATACCTGTCTTTCCATTAGCTAAAGGCAGACGAAATGATTTATAGTATTTCCAAGCATAAGAGTTTGTAAGTTTTATAACAGTTACGGAAATCAGAGCGGGTTAAAAAATTTTAAAACACAACCATTTCTATGTTGAACAAAATCGATTAAGAACTACGTGAGATGACTTCATGCTTGAGGTTTATGGACTTCAAGATGTTGCCTACAGGTTTGTCACTCTCAAAGATAGACTTCTGTGGAGGCTTAGACTTCTAACTAACTTATTCTTAAACATTATTTCTGCCTTTTTTTTTTTAATTGAGGCATGTGGAATTGACTCATTCTTTTGTAACAACCTTATTCATTGGAGGCATTCCTCCTACTTTTGCAGTTGCAATGGCAAAAAGGTTGTTTTTGATTTTTTGGTATTGATTTTTATCATTAGTGCAAAATCAAGAGAGAAAAGGACTTAAATGAGTCTTTCAAGGAAGGCAGCTTTATTCCTTGTTTTAAATTCATGTTCCAATCATTCACTTTTGAGGGGAAAACTCATTTCAGACATATCTTGCTAGTCAAAAAATCTGTACATCCGTGAGAAGATGTAAAGAAGCAACTGCTTCTTCTCTTTGCACCATTTCAGTGGCATCAATTTGCCAATGCCACACCAGTAAATACTCTGCTGCTGTAACGATATGGGAAGCATCCTTCTTTGCCTCCCATAAAATAAAAACAATCCTTCACCAGTCTACAAGACATAAGCTGATGACAACAAAAAAAATCATGACATTGATTTAAATAGTAGTGTTTATATCTGGACAAGCAAAAATGCAGGACTTCGGACATGTTTATTTCTAGTTTTGGTTCAACTCATAAAGACAAAGGGTGGTCATGATGTTCAGAAGGACATTCATAGCTCACCACAGTTTCCTGGCACGAGTTCTGGTTAAATCACTCTTGCCAGCTTGAACTTGTTATTGAATTTGCTTCCTCCTCACACTGGCTCTCAGTAGAAATTCTATCAAATAGCATTTCTCTCTGGGCATTTACGGCTCAGTCAAACTGGATAATCAACTCAGAAGGAATGTAAATAGCAAGTGAAGATCCAAGTCTTAATGGAGGCAGCCAGCAGGCAGAATTACCTAGAAATACTACAAAACAAGTCCTGTCACTCATCCCAACAGTATCCATGCACTTCTATGGTACAGTGACAGCTATGACTAAGGGTAAAGGCTGGCTTTACTAATCCAGCTTTCCAATAAAGCTCAGATTTCATTTCTTTTCTTCTCAGTGTACAGCACACACAACAAGAGCACCATGGCCAGTGTAAAGATAAACTAAACCATATGGATTCTAGATGTTGCACCAAGCTTAAAAAGTAAATGGCATAATAGACCAATGAATCCAGAGAGTATAATCTTCAATTTCTTGATCTAGTTGAAACAGCATTTCTCCAGGAGCAGTGTTAAAAAACCCCAATGTTTAGATCACATTAGATAAGGCACAATGTGCCCTAGAATTGGCATAAGATTAGACTTAACTCACTTTTAAAAGGAATATAGTACAGGATTCTGGGCTGGGTCGTTTACAAGCTGAATTAATAAAAAGCATATAACAGCATTTTGTTCAAGGTTTTGCCTAGTTCAATTTTCTTCCAGATTCCTCCTTCATTGCAAAGTCTACTTGTAACTCAGTGCACATACTGGAAAGGTTGAAGCTGATGTGGAACTCTAATGAGCCAAGGATAGTTTTTCAAACTCGTTTGGTATTATAACTCTCATGCACCCTGATATGGTATAAGCAGTTTGCAGTTGCCTCCTGACTTGTGGCAAATGTCCCTGTGTCATAGTTTCTCAGTTTCCCACAGGAAAATTCTGTTCCCTCAGAAGTTTTAGAGTAAGCTCTTATCCCAATATAATTTACACTAAGAGACTTCAAGTATTTTAAGAAATTTAAAAAAAACATCACTTGGAAAGTTATACAGTACATGCAATGAACTAGCAGATAGCATTTTCAGGGCTCTGTGAGATATTACCAACTCCAAGTTTAGTTGTGTTGGTTTGCTTATTCCAGTAGGCATTTGATAGCTGAGAGCTAGCAGATATTATAAAAGCCCCAAAATATACTGTGTCTCTAAGAGTCAAACAGAAATAACTGAACATGAGATTATGAGTTCAGGGGGTAAAAAAGGCTCATTGTTTCCCTCTGTAATCAGGAAACAAATTAAGAAAGCAACACTGCTTTTCTCTCAAATGCAGAGGAAGAAACTGGTATAGCAGGTTGATGTACAAAACAAAAAAAACCCCAAGGAACAGATACTAGTGTTTTCCATGCTGTTAGATGTGAGATAGCAACAAATAGCTACATATTCAGCTTAACTTTGATACTTAATTTTTAAATAGATAATATTCTGAATCTAGTGAAAACAATCTATAGGCTACTGAGTTGATACATTTGGGAAAATCAGATTTTTTTTCTATTCCAGCAAATATATACTAAAGGACAGTCCCCAACAAGCAGACTTCAAAGATGGGATAGGGAACAAAACAACCTTCAACTGAACTTAAATTCTTAAGTGACTAATTCTACAATGCATATAACTGGTGTAGGCTTTACAAAGGCTATGAAGCTTCAGCAACAGCTGTAGCAAACCCTTATAAATTTGACTTGCAAATACTTCTTTAGGTGTAGTCTAAATTAAATCAGCAAATGATTTACTGAAAGTGATGCTTCTTTGCTTACCTATTTAAGCCACACAAGGAAGGCTGTATAAAATTTAGTTACCTGCATCACTAGAACAGGACTAAAAAAAGTCTGCATTCGTACACTAAGTTTATACTGTGGAGCAAGGACTGGGATTAACTCATTTTAAAGGTGCAGGCTCCCTTGCCAGACAGCCCGAGCGCCCTATGTGGTTCGTGGATCTCTAGGTGGCAGTAGCTGATCAGATTCTGAGATACTGTAAGATGCTTATCTCAAATTTAGCAACCAGTATATCCTTCCATCCTCCTAGAAATGCCTTTCCTAACGTGAAATGTGACCCCCTCCCCCATTTCTTCATAATTTATAGTAGTCTGTAGCTGAGTCACAAGGATTTCTGCATTTTTCTAACCAAGTACACAAGAAAAGAAATGAACTGCCAAAGGATTGAGGTAATTTATAGCGTAAAGCATTGAGAGCTTCTAGTCGATCAAAGGACTCAGAGAAATAAATATAAGAACAATCATGCCTTCTGTTCTCTACAAATGCCACGGCCAGAAATAACTGTCCTAATTAACTGGTTTCAGAAAATGACTTCTCTGAAAAATACAATATTCTTACCAAGGAAAGTATACAATTGCTATGGCCTTATGGCAGCTGTCAGCAGGGCATGAAAAATAACTAACTTAAGTTTCCTTTTGCTTCCTCTGGTTGTGCATGGTACTCTTCTTTAGATAGCTGTATCTATTCACAGTGCCTAAATTATGCTGTAATGGGACATTCTGCTACCCTTGGTATCAGTGTTACCAAGAATTACAACCACGTCAGGTCAGTACCATCCCAGCCAAGCCTCTGTTCACTAGTCATAAAGGGTAGACATTGTACCTGAGATGATGGTGGGAGGTTTTATTGTGGTTTGTTTTTTTTTTTTTTTTCCTGTAAGACTGTTGCCTGATCAGTCATTTCCATGGCATTTCCAGTATTTTGGACTGTTTCACGTTCATTGTTGCTGTTGCATATAGCAGTTGAACTCCACCAGTCTACAGCTGCCTGATAGTTAGGTACTGAATGTTGAAAAGGAGGAAAGGCTGAGCCTGACCCTACAGATCACCTACACTTTACACGTAAGACTGTTTGCCCTGTTCTGTATGGACAACTCCTGCTAACAGTGCTCCTCATTGGACTGCTCAGCATTTGGAATTGATAACATGCAAGTTTAAGGTACCATGCCAGAGTTGCGTGTATGCACTGCACAGCAGAACCTATTATTTATTGTTTGTATTACAAGAGCATTGGTGAATTCTTGTTGGGCACCAGAAAGAGAAGACAGGAAAGACTATCTCTGCCTCAAAGAACCTGCAGTCAAAGATAAGACTGAATAATAGATGGATAAGAAAACAGTAAAATTTGTGAGTTAACAGACAGGAGACACAGCCTACCAGCCTCATCCCAACTCATATATCAGGCAGTTCACTCAGTACACACCTGTGCTGTTTCTTAATGGCATATCACAACATACAAGAGTTGTTACAGAACCTTCCCAGCTGGAACTGAAAACAGTAGGTCATTGGTTAACACTTCATTTCAGCAACACACAAAAATAGCTTAGCTTCAGTGCCTTTAAAAGCTTCCTTTTAAAGGGTGTTTACAACTAAGGATTACTGAGAATGCTCGTGTATGAACTGATCTAAGAAATGATTGAGCGTTTCCCAATTAAGCCGCATTTCAGCTATTTAGGAGAAACCAAGTGCTCACATATGCTTGAAAACAGGTCAAGACAAGTTAGCAATTAACCTATTAAAAGCACATATCCTTCTCTAGTGGAGCCTCCAACAATTCATACAATGCCTAATGTGAGATTTCTAGTGTAGGCACATGGCATATTCTTAGAACTTTTCAGCCTTTTATACAAACCAGGAAGGCAGGTATGAGAAACACCTTTTTCGTGTTGGTTTTTTTTTTTTAATAGGACCATACTTATTACACAAGTCACTCAGTAGAGTGACTTGTTTCTCTTCCTCATGCAATGCTTACTTGAGAAGGGTTGAAAGGGTCTCCTACTTCCAAGTTTCTCGTGACCTGCTTTTATACATGCACTCCCTGAGAGAATTATTATCTGAGCAAAACATGCAGCTTCTGTGTTTTCCTTACAGGAACAGCAGAGAAAGAGTTGCACAAATGCTACAGCTACTGCAAGGACTTTTGAAGTGCAGTCACTTTCAGCTCAGCACTATCATGTATACAAAGCTTTTAAGCAAAAGCACAGAACCTTATTTTCCCCTATTATGTTTTTCATGTTAACGAGCCTTTAAACACCTTTGCATCTGTGCTCTACATTTTGTAGTATTCCAGCATATTGCAGTACTTCCCAAGCACTACTGTTAAAACATAATGCCTTGGTGCTTAACAGCACGCTGCTTGAAGTTACACTTTTTTTAGTTTAGTCTCACTCCATCCAAGATAAGAGGCCTTTCCCATCTTCCTCCACCATTATATCTGGATTAGTCAGATAAAATGTTCTTCATCTTTCTGACCTGGTTTACCCTGATTTCACAGCCATATAACAACAGGATCTACCCTGCAGTTCCGGAAAGCAGAAAGCACTTGCAACATGAACAGAAGGCACACTGCTTGCAAATGGGTTTTCCCAGACAAGGTTCAGTGAAGCTGAACATTAGTGGTAGTACTACAGCAGAAAATAGATATTTTGGAGCTGAAACAGAGTCGCTGCTTTACTCTGAGACCCAGGTGAGGGACGGCACTCATCCCTGCAGAACATCACTGTCTTCTCCCTTTTCCCGGGTCTGTTTACACAGCCAGTGCCCTGGAACTCTGCACACAGGAAGCCGTAGCATCCCCCTAACAGCTGCTCCCTCCTCTCACATGCCAAACTACAGGATTCACACACGCATGGAGCCAAGAGCATCCCGTCTGCTTATGTTCTTCTATACCCACACGAACTCTGGGCCATCACTGGGGCTGAGTTTTCACTTGAGGGCTTGCAGACAGCAATCCAGCTTTTTAAGCAGAGCCTATGATTTACACAGACACACTCCCCAACATACAAAAGCAGACAATATGATGATCTTCGTACATGGGACAGCCTCATGTAAACAGAGCCGTCTTCACTTTTGTGACCAAAAACCATTAAAACTTGGTGCTGTGAAAGTTCCTCCTGCCCACAAGCAGGTGGCTCATTATCCAGCCCTTTGCTCTTATCTATAGACAACCAAGGAAATTCATTTTATCTATTTATCACCATGAATTAAAGATTGCAGAAATAGATGCTGAAGAAAAATGTACTGCCAGAATAGATTCTTTGCTTTCATTAGAACTGTGTTACTAGAAACATAAATAAGTAATGACTATTGATCTTGCATAACCTCAGAACAGTAAACTACAATAAACTGAGAGGAAAAGGGCATATCTTAACTGGAATGTACAAACCAAGACACCAACAGCACCTCTTAAAAACAACCAAGCAAAGCAAGCGTGGCCCACAGCTTTAACACCTCATGCTTTCAATCCTAGGGGAAAAAAAAAACCACCAAACATCCGTAGGACAGCATAAGGTTTCCAAAGTATTAATTAAACCTCTGCCAAACAAATTTACCATTTAACCCAGGGTTTTTTTCTGGGTGAAGGCGTGTCTGACCCCCCAATATGAATCCACAGCCCATGGGTCGAGGCCTGTCGCTGCTCTTTCCCGAGCACCGACACCTTCAGCCGCTCAAACCGCCGGACTCCCTCTTTGCGCCGCCCTGCCTCGCCTTCCCTCCTGGCGGCACCCGGCGGGCTCCTCGCTCTCGGTGGGTGGTGGAAGCGGGACAGGCAGAGAACGCGCCCGTGCCACCGGATCCCGGTGACGGTTCCCGGCATGCTTCACATTCCAGCGGCCGTCCAGCTTCAACAAGTGCATTCGCGCCCCTCCCTGACGGCGTCCGGCCCCGGCTCTCCCCGCACCCCGACTCCTCCGCGCCGCCCGCCCCAC
>VYXF01006544.1:186485-202549 GCA_013397295.1 Polioptila caerulea | reverse complement strand
GCCCCGCCCGCCCGGCTCCGCTCCGCTCCCCTCCGCTCCGCTCCCCTGGCGCTTCCAGAGCGAGGAGCGGGGCGGGGGTGTCGGTCCGCCCGCGGCGGGATATTGGTTTACTCCGCCGGGTATTAAGCAAGCTCAATCCATTTAAATATCGCTCCCGCGCTGACCTCTCCGTAGTTCGCCTATTAAGAATGCAATCAAGATAATAACAGGCATTGCTTATTAATGAGCGCCCCAGGTAACGTTACACCGGTGACTTTCTGCAGGCGCCCAGCGGGAGCTCAGTCCCAGCGGTCCCGAGGCGGCTCTGCCTAGCCCGAGACCGGGACGGGACCGGGACCGAGACCGAGACTGAGACCGACAGCGGGGCCGCCCGTCGCATCAGCGCTCGCCGGCGGAGACAGGGGCGACCGCAGAGCCCGGGGATCTCAGGCGAAACGCCTTTCTCAGCTCTGCCCGGCCGCCTGCAGGATGGATTCTGTACCCCTGACAAAAATCTGTTTGGCCATCTCCTCCTCCTGCGCGTGCAGCAAATTCAGTAAATTATTGATAGTGGAAATTGAATGGTAGAGGCAATAATGGTATCCCCTGATTGACTAGCTCCATTTGATCTTGGTTAAGACAGAGATGGCACGCTCGCCGGCTGGGCTGGCTGCGGCAAGTGGGAGTGCACGCGTGTGCTGGCGGGGCACGGCGCCTTGTGCCACATCCCACGGCAAAAGCAAGCTGCGGGAGAAGAACTGGCTTCACTCCCTGCCTGGCATGGGCTGTGGTAGCCTCGCCTCTTTCCTTCCGTCTCCCCTCACAGGCAAAATTGGAAGCAGTTGATTTTCAGAAAATAGCGAATCACTTAAAACACATATTTTTCTACACCTCAAAGCCTGACTGCCATTTAATTGCAATTAATGCCAAAGGCCCATTCACTCCACGCACTTGTGAAAATGTATTTATACTGGGAGAAGTGTGTGCAACTCATTGCTGCCCTCAGACAGTCTGATTGCCTTTGTGCTTTTGGTATAAAACACCTGCATTGATCAGTAAAGTAAAGATAATAACACAGATGTTTGAAATTCGAGTACACCTAAGGCCTTCCATATAAATCAGCTTTTTATATATATTAAAGAAAAGACTCCTGATGGTTAATAACCTCTGCAGCTTTAAGAAATTTTTTAAAAATCATGCTTAAGTACCACATCACCATCCTTCTTGCACTTGGGGGTTTGGTTTTGCTTGTTTGAACTAAAAATGTCAGCGAGCATGAAGACAGTTCTACCTCTTTTGTCTCAGTGTTTTCCAGTCCAAATCTATCCCATTTATGAGAAAGGAGACATTTTTTAAGTCTTCAGTAACAGCCTGGGCCTGAGGAATCGTGTCCAGCTCTTGTTGGCTGATAGGTAGTCACTAATACAGGCCAAGTCCTGCTCAGCTATTTCTGTATTATTCAAATTCTGCCATTAGGGATATATTAACCATTCCTTTTCCCATTCTGATATACCAATGTAAACTTATATGTCTCAGCAATAATGCCAGGTGGATGTTCCAGAAGTATTCCAAACACATGGTTGTACTTGGAATTTGCTAAGTTAATGCGTGCATTTTATTTAGCTGTTTTAGACTTCACAATACCGTTTAACTTTCCAGATATCACTGTATTAGTGTGGGTACCTGATTTCACCAAGGCAGCATGTTTTCAGCAGCCTTTTTGCACAATCATAAAACAGCACTGTTTCAATATTCTGCGTTAATAAGATGGTGCCTGCAAGTATAGTATTTGGATGATCTACCAGACAAGTTAAACAGTAGCAGGAGAGGCTACTTTAATCAGCTGTAATGTAATACATTACACACTTGTTATTCCTGGAGGAAAGACTCTTCTGCTAGTACACTAGACATGCAGATGAGCAGCAGCAAGTATCATCCATCAGAAACACTGCTGGCTTTTTCTCAGGAGTGAAGGAGGAGGAATGTAATCTGAAAAAATCTGCTTGCAATCAGAACAAATTTTTTAGTTTTGGAAAGGAAGCATGTGACAGCTAGCCTGACAAGTCACTCTGTGGGAAATGCTTCAGGCTCAGCTCTGCTAAGAACATGAGAACCATTAATTCCATGCAACCATGAAATTCCCATTTTTCTCTGCTACAAACCTGTTGCCTTGTGCATCAGTGTAGATATTTCCTGAGGAAGAGGTGTGGTCAGAGAAGCTGCTGTTTCTTGCTTGTATAATCAGTCCTTTGAGCATTATTACCAGCTAGTACTTGATTACTCAGAAAATTAAAAAGTAGCATAAATAATAACTTGTCTGGATTTTTAATGCACATGCAATCTGGGTTCCATATTTTTCAATCAGACCCTGACTTCCAAGAGAATTTTTACGAATGAACCCCCAAAAATTGGGTCTTCAAGGTATTAGTTTGTGAAGCAACTGATAATCCTCACATGGGGACACTGCTCTGGTTGGACCTCCACTCCTTTGTCCATAAGATGCACTATAAATGTGGAGGTTACATAAACCATTTGTGGGATACATAGGATGCAAAGATCAGGCATCCTGATGTTTTCTTGGTAGACCCAAAAGGAGTTCTCTT
This sequence comes from Polioptila caerulea, assembly GCA_013397295.1. NCBI lineage: Eukaryota > Metazoa > Chordata > Aves > Passeriformes > Certhiidae > Polioptila > Polioptila caerulea. The sequence goes on along the minus strand of VYXF01006544.1, from coordinate 199,967 downwards.
TTGTTGTGTCTGAAAATAGATATCTTCCAGCCTTTCTCAGGAGTGGCCATGTTTTCCCCATTTGGATTGTACAGATATCACATGTAAGAGGTACTTGAAAAGCAAGTCACACCACAATTGCATGGAGAAGAAAAGGGCAGGCAGACCCTTTTCTGGTGGTTTCAGATAATTCAGTGTATCAAGACTCTTGGTATTATTGTGACAGTATGCCCACTTTACATCATTTACCTTGGAACCAAGTATTTTTTCTATTCATGACTAAATGAAATATTTTTTTGCATACACAAATCGTACTTCACCATTTTCCAAACAGCAACAGGAAAAGAGTATGAGTTGTCAATCAACAAAATATTGATTTATCCCTTCAGTAATATTGCTTGCAGGAGGGTAAGACCATTGTTTTTTGCTGAATTCAATTTTAACTAGCATAGGTACTAATGATGCTGTAGATACTATAAAGAAGAAAGCAGAAGCACGCACACCTGGTTTCTGTCTCAGTGGAGATTATGCATTATAGTGATTGATGTATGAGGTCCAAATTTATTGATAAACTAATTAAAGTCGTTTGTGGGGCTCCTAAATTCCCCCATTGCAATTGTAGGAGAAGCAATAAAAAAGTCATTATTTGAAAGAGTAACTTTCTTGAAAGGTACATAATTAGAGAAAAGGTAATGTGTGATTGAGTCTCCCCTCCCCCAAACTGTCTTTACAGTCCTCATTTTATTCATGTAGTATCTTGACCTGTTTTTGAAAGAGAAAAAGGTGAAGAAGCTACAATTTGGTATTCTTCTCACTTGGCTGTCAGGAAATACAAACTAATCCTGATTACAAAAAGGACAATGCTATTGATGTACTCAGGTTTTGATGCTACAGGGTTTTTTCTGTTAAAAATTTTAATTGGCTGAAGTAATTTCTTGTATCATTACAAGCATTTAATGCTTTATTATGTTTATTCATGTTTTCTAGTTACCTTTATTTGATATTTTTTTCACATTAAAGGGATGGAAAATTCATGGAAATAAACTTTTCCAACTCAAGTAATGCCAAATATTGCAATGGATTATATACATAAGTTATATACACAATCAGAGTTGCAGACTGAGGATTGCATTGTAGGATCCTTGCATTTGTAGGATGACTGGGCTATGATGCCACTTTACAATGATTCAATGGTAGCAGCACACACAAGAGGCCCTCATGCTCCACACTAACATTAGTACACTAGAAAAACTTTAGCATCTTTGAGGACCAAAGCCAAATTCTGCTTAACTTTGTAAAATCTTTGTATTGTAGAGGCTTTGACTGAGAGATAATGATAATGAGTGGTGATCACTTCCCCAGCTTACCCCTTGCATTCAGGGGTTGGCCAAGCTGTGGCCACAGCCCCTCCTAGGCATCAGTGTTTGTGTTAACCACCTGGGGTTAGTGGTTCTTGGATCTCATAACCTCAAGGGGAACCTACAAAGAGTTGCTATCATTCTGGTCTGCAAGCAGCTTGCTGGGTGACTAGAATAGACCCTGTGCCTTAAATAGCGCAGGGTAGTTGCTCTTAATTTCAAGCATAATTTCACCTTCAGTGCACAACTTTTTTGAGAGGCCTTTCAGCCTCATTTCATCAGGGAAAGCATGAAGTGAAACAGCAAAGATGGGAATACTAACCCAAAGATCTTTCATTAGAGGTGGTTTGTAGGCTGCCTGTACATAGGATAAAGCAGGAAAACCTACTCTCTGAATCACAGGCACCAAAACCAGAACATTTTTCCTGAGGAAAATACTACTTAAAAGCTCAGAATTGTCACCCTGCAGCTACAGCAAAAGTGTTTTTAAAACTTTAATGAACAATTAAAATAATTGTTTTCTTCTCATGTCTGCTAGAGGTATGCCAGTTTTCCACCATATGGCAGGATCTGTATCCTGAATCTTGTCCTATGCCTTCTAATCAGGGATTTTAGCACAATTTATGTGCATGAAACTGCTTCTCTGACAGAGTTCTGGGGTAGGTGCAGATTAGCCTTTTGCAAACAAGGAAATGCATATGTCTATTACATATACATCTATTAAGCTGCTCATGAACATACTTGTTTGGTGAGCATGCCAGTCCTGGGTTTGTTCCTTGCCATTGCTCATATAGTTGTCTCTATTGGCATGAAGTATTGTAGAAATAGAATGTGTGATATGTGGCAATTGCCACATGCAATGGTGTACACAAACATACACACATACACACACACACACACACGCACACACACACAGAAACACGCACACACACACACAAATCCTCCCTATCCAAACCTCCAGGCTTTTCTTTTGGGGTTTTGCATTAACTCCGTGCACTTCTTGGACAGTGGAACTCCTAAACCACACATGAAGTCACTCTTCCCTGTGCTGAAGGGCTGGGGGAATCCAGGAGGATAATCCACCCTTCATTCTGACACCTGGTCCCATGGCCAGTGTCCAGCCTTGCCAGGCTTGTCCCACACTGTGGGATGCAGGGCAGCTGTTGAGGATGGCACAGAAAAAAAGGTGAGAACAAGGAAAAAAAATATGGAGAGAATGAATCTAAACCAGGAGAAACATTAAAAGTTTGGTTTGTCATTTCCTGATGCTTTGACATTCACTAAAACTGGCAATTCATCTCCTGAGTGTCTCTGCCTTACTGCTGTTGTTTTGGAGGCATTAAACACCCATTACTTGAGCAAAGAGCAAATAGGAAAGTATCTGGGTTGTGCCCAAGACTATCCAGTGTACCAGGTGTCTGGTGTATGGTGCCTGAGCCTTCCTCACTCCTCCCTGACCTTCCTGCTAACAGCCCAGCCAAGGCTCCATCACAGCTGACAGAAAAGAGGGCATGGTACAACAACAACAACAAAAATGCAGACTCTGAGGGAGCAGCAGACATGGGAAGGGAAAAGAAAATCCCCTCTTCCCCAAGGAGGTTTAGATTCTTTGGAGTGGTGGAAACCTGAGCCAAGTGTGGAAAGATTAGATGGCTAGAGATGCACTCCTGTGATGAATCAGGCCATTGGAGCTCTATGATTAAAGAAGATCAGAAAACTGTTGGTGCACTTGTGGGTGAAAGGTGTTGGGATTGACTCATCTCTCCTTTCCTCTAAGTATTCAGTGGGTTTCAATTAGATGCAATACAGTGAATTATTTTTAATATTTAAAGGGATCAGATTCCAGGGGGTTTATAAACTTAGCCAGAATAGGTATATGCCTTAGCAAACCCTCCTCAGTGCATAACTTTGGAGAGCTTACTTTGAGTGTATGCTTAAAATAAGCAAGCTCCAAAATCCCAAGTCCACAGCCCTGTGAATGCTCTTTTGTAGCTTATTTCTATTTAAGCAACTAAAATCTTCTCTGACATCAAGCTCAAGCACTCCATTTGCCAGGTGCAGCAGCTCAGCGATATTGCCCGGAGGGTGATGGGCAATAAGAGATCTAAAGCAAACAGTTGGGGAGGGGAGATGGAAGATGGTGTTTGGCACCAGGGCCAGTAACTGTTCTGGGGTGCCCACCATCCACAGGGTCCCGCTCCAGTCAGGAGCTGGCAGGAGGGATCCTCCTTGGGTACACAGAAATCCTTGGGAATGCAAAGCATGTGTAAACATTAAATAGTTCTTCTGGCTCTCCTGCCCTCCAGGACTTTCATATTAACATATTTTATGCAGCACTTAGATAGTTGTCTTCATCTTCCTGAAGAGGTTAAGGTTAACTTTGGCTCCATCCCTTTTAAAAGCAGAGTCACATCAATGCTTTAAACAAGCTGATGTGTTTAAAGATAAATTCATGTTATTTTTTCTTTAAATAGCGTATTGAGCTATTTCACCTAAGAAACAAAACATAAGAGTTCAAAACATTTTCCATGTTAACCACCTAAGGCATTTAAGAGAGAAGTATCTGCATAACAGTAGATATCTTCGTTAATTACAAACTAAAATTATCAGTGCAGCAATAAATACTAAAAAGAGTCCTCAAAATGAAGCTCAGACCCCATTAGGTTCTCCTCCTCCAGTTACTGTGGCTTGTTGCTCAAGAAACAAGTACTGGATTAGTCACATTAAAGCAAAAATTTCCCTTGACTAAAACATTTCATTTGTATGGTGTCATTTCTGTTTATTGAATACTTGGGATTGTTAATCCTTCAGTAATTTAATGACTGGAACCATGTTGTGTGTAAATGTTACTACATTCCACTTTGGAGATGAATAGGCAGCCATGAGTCTGTCCAGGAGTTTTCATCTGTCCAAATAAAAGCTATGGTCTGCTCATCCATGGCAGACAGGTGCCCAGGTGGCATGTGAGCACTGACAGCAGCAGAGTCACTATTGGCTATGTGCTCACCCATTCCTCAGAGTGTGCTAATACACAAAAGATGCCAACAAAGAAGGTGCAGTCCTCACTTCCTTTTTCCTTCCACTGTAACACCCAGCTCCAAAGAGTGGGAATTGCACAGGGGCCATTATTACTTTGCAACAGCCAGATGAAATTATTTCAGTGACTTGCATGGCAGATTTGCTTCAAATAGTAACTAGTGCCAGTACAGCTGTTTTTTTGGTATTACTATTAAAATATTCTTTTCCTCCTCAATAGTATAGGATGGGAGTAGTTGGATGCATAGCTGGTTCTCTCTCTACAGCATGTGATGTGCTTATACTATCATTTATAGATGCATAGAGATGGGAACAAAATATAGGGTGGATGAATGACAACTTGGGAATTCAAAAATCCTGAAATATTGATCCAGAAAATCAATACAAATTTTAAGCTATTTTAAAATAACTTTCCTCACGTTCTACACCATTTCCCAAAAGGGAAAACATACTGATTTCTCTGCTCCAGCCTGCACAAAGTCAGGGTGGCTTTTGAGAGGTAAGGGGTGGTTGGACCGGGTGCATCCAGCAGTGGAGACATAGCCACCACCACAAAACCCATTTGAACATAAGCAGGAGGAAAGCAATCCTGCATTTTGATGCTCAAAGCCCCCATATTTTTAGGGTTGGATATGACTCCCAGAATACCCAAGTAAAATCTAACCCTGGCTTTGGCAAGACATTTAGTGGGGCCTTGGTGGTTCAGGACTTGTGGCATTAGAGTATAAATTCATAAACAACATAATATATGTTTACTTTCTGGACAATGTTTATTTTTCATGTAGTTTATACATCTGAAACATAACTTACAAGGGAGTGTTTTAAATACCTCTTTGTATTTCATTAGTTGGCTGTATAATGTGCTATAATTTATTGCAAATTGCAGTTGTACTATATGGCCTCGTGGTGCCTTTACTTATTTGAACATAAACATCACTGAAGTCAGCAGGAATGCAAAGGTTTTAAATCAGAAGGGAGTCAAATACTAGATTTTCAGCAAGGACTTTGCTCCAAGGCATTAAACCCCACCAAGGCATTAAACCCCTTATTTTAGACTTTTGTTATGTTTCTGTTTGATGCTTTACCCTGCTACGTGCTCCAAGCAGAATCATTTTCCCTTACAGGCATGTATAGCTTCTTCCCCTTTGGTTTCTTAATTTGGGTTAGATCCCATAATATGAAAAATATACTCAGATATTGCACCTAGAGCACATTGATGAGACCTAAAGAGCTCTTCTGCGAAGGGAATTAAGATCAAAAAGAATGTGGAATTTAAATATTCAACATTTCTTCTTGGATATGAAACAGAAAAATTGTTTTGATGCAAAAGTTCTTGTGACAGAATATGTTACTTAGACTCTGAGACCATATTAGGATAAAATGTCTTTTTTATAAAGGAATTGCACTCCTTCATATGGAAATTATGACATTTTGTCTATTGCCTCTTACTACAAATGTTTAAAGGATCTGTTAAAAATATTCTTTTAAGAAGTTTTATCAAGATAAAAGAAAGTAAATAAGGACCAGTCCAATTTTCAGGCTTATTTCTGATTAGTTTCTTGATTTAGACCCTGTTAACTGCCAGAGAATTGCACCAACTACCAGAGCTGGGGACGCGTAATTGACAACATAGTTTATTTTGCAGCGTGTTTGCTGTGCTTTTGTCAGACCCTCACCCTCAAAGTAAAGGAAAATTGTGTTCATTCCATGAACTGATGGGCTTACAGAGACTCAGGAAAAAAGGCTCAGTCTGAGTACTAACACAAATGAAAGACAAGCAGATGAAATACACATTCTCGTTTTTTGACAAACTGGTACTAGACCTCCATTGGAATTTAGCTGATTGATTTTTAACCATTAATCTTTACTAACACCCCACAAAAAGCATGGACTCAAAAAGCAGCTTCTCCCATCAGGGCTTCAGATAAAGCAGGACATGCTTGCAGATGGCTGAGGGATTGCCAAACTAGCTTGTCAAGAAGTTAGACCTTTCCCCTTGTGCTCTTCCATCCTAGGCGAGATTCATTGCTATTTCTTTTTCATCTCAGCACTGCTCCCCTAATGTGGGCCAGCCTGGGCCTGCCAGGACTCCATTCAGCACTGCCCATCACTTCTGCTTGCCCTTCACCTCCGGGTGCTCCCACACCTCCCCACTAGCAGAGACCCCATGGGGATCCACAGAAGCCCTGCAGGACTTCCCCACAGGGAAGATCTGATGCTAATTACAACCCCAGGCAGCTGTGATACAATGGCCTCTGGTGGTTAAGGAGGTGAGTCAGTAAATTGCTTTGGTCCTACCCTGTTGCTCTTGGACAGGCTGATGGATCCAAAGAAAATAATTTGGAAAGGTCTATCATCTTTGGCTTTTCTCCTGGCCTGAAGTTTACACCTCACATTAGTCTGAATTTCTTCCCTGTTTTGGCTGGGAAATCCCTACAGAAAATGAACAGGAAATTCTGGCCATTTCAAATTAACCTTCTAGGTTTGTCTTTTTAGGGGCTTAGCCTTCTTGTCAGAAGTTTTGGCTTTCTTAAAATTTGGGAGCCAGCAGAATTTTCTTAAGGGACTGCTGCAGAAATATTTTGACGGGAAAGTAGATGATAAAAATAACTACTAGATGCCAAAGCCAGTACACTGGGAATTAAAAGTTCTTCTTAAGTCAGAGACATTGGTGTCTTTAAAAGACCTCAAAAAAAGATGTGAGAAAAGCAGTAGGTATGCAGAGCTATGACCATGGTTGGACAGCTGACTGAGTCTTGGTGAAGGATTTGGGACGAGGAAAACAACAGGTGGTAGGCAGAAAAAGCATGAGAATCGTATCTGCCTGGGGAATAAGCAGTGGATAGAGTGACTGACTGCTGATGTAGGAGCAAGGATCTATGATTAAACTTTTACCTCTTGCTACCACCAAGACCTTTGTGAAAGACTTATGCGCAACAATTAAACCCCTCAAAAACCAAAACTAGGAAAAAATCCTAGAATTAAGTATTTGTTCCCTCAGAAGAGGATGAGAACAAAATATGTGACAAAGGTTATTCATGTAACTTAGAAAGGTGTTCAAAAATGGTGATGAATGATGAGTGTAGTGCAAGGACTTAAAATATCTTAGTAAATAAACCAAATTTGGGACACAAAAAGAGATTCATGTGGAAAATACTGTAAGATTCACTCCTTCTGTGGATGACTATATGACCAATAGATGCAGTAGTTTTTTTTTCTCTCTGATGCAATAAAATTTCAGCAATAAATTAAAGGGTATCACACTTCAGGCTACAGCAAGAGATTTGTACTGTAGCAAAAGACATTTGAGATGTATCATCATCCACTGGAAATTTTCAAATCTAGAATTTAGTCTCATTTTAAAAACTGCTAAGTCTACTGTTCTCCTGGTCAATACTATATTATCAGCTATCTGTTTATAAAATTCAGCCAAATATTCTCTCAGATGGTTTTATAGACTTTTGGCAGGTGTGAGTGAATACGTATTTTACAGAGCAAACCAACACATGAGCAGCTCCAGTCTCTTGACCTCTGCTCATGTCTCTTGCTTCATTCCATTCTCCGTAGAGTTGGATTGGTTTCAAAAGGTGTTCACCATCAGAAATCAGCTGCCTTTTTTTTTTCCTTTGGTACCCACCTGTTTCCCTGAAATCCATTAAATTCATTGTCTTTTCATTATATCGTTTTGCTTTGAATCTGAATATTTTATCAAATGTCATTGTCAGATTATTGATGATAAGTACTGAAAGCCTCTGAATACTCTGTCAAACAATATAGAACAGAGTTTGTGTTGAAAATACTGGGAAAAAATTAATTTTGAAATGTCAAATATTTTCCCAACTCTGTCTGCCATGACAATGTGTGGCCTTTTCTGATTTCTGAGAGAAAATCTGAATGGGAGCTAAGTGACAGATACAGAACTACTTGTGGGCCACCATACAAGCTTCTTCTATTGCTGTTGTTTCAAGGGGTGAAACACATAAAAGAATAAAGAAACCAGGAATAAAGAATGCAGGTTGAGGGCTGAAGTCAACATCTTGACATTTCCATAGCTGTACAGGTTTAGTGTCTCTAATATTAGACTAATACACTGCAAGAGTTAGTATGTTAAGCTATACTGTTATGTCTTGTCTTAGACTTGAGCAGTAACCATCTAAACAGCCTCCATCATTCTCTTTCTATTCTCAAATCTTTCTTAAAAACATATCCTTGAGATAAAGAATTGTGCACTTTGTGACTGGGTTTTGCTCTTTTTTAAATTTATGGTATATTTCACCTTTTTCAGTGCTCAGAGGGGAGCTTGGTAACATCTCTGTATTGTTGGTGAACAAGTGGATGTAAAAGAGCTGGAAAGATCTGCCACACAACACACAAGCTGCACAGAAACTTGGCTTTACTGTGGGTTATCACCAAAACCAGCCTAGCTGGTCTTCCTTCCTACTTGCCTTTAAAGAGCACACAGAGAAAGTGAACCCCCAGACACTGCCTATGTGCTTCTACTCTTGCCAAACAGGTGAGAGAAAAGTAAATCCTGAAGCCTTCCCACTGCCAGGGTCCCTTCCACCTCAGCATGCCTCACCTTTTTTTTTTTTAACTGCTTCAATTTGTATTTTACCATTCCTTATAATAATGGAGTCTAATGAGAAGCTTGTGGCCCCATAAACTTTGGACATAATTTTAACTGTGTCAGCTTTAAAAAGTCAGTATCTGCCTCATCAAAGGGCAATCATGTTCAATGTGGGTGTCTCTGTCAATTGTGTTTTGAACTGCAGCAATAATCCAACCAAACCATGCAAAGAGCTTTTCTACACCCACATTTCTTAATTATCATCATGAGACTGAGGTAGCTGAGACCAGATCTATAATGTTTTCTGGATGTCAAAATGCCCACACACCTTCTGTAATCCTTGTGCTACCAGCCCCCTTTCATATTGCTTTTAGCTGGTCCATCTAATTATCTGCTACCACAACTTTTTACTGCTTTATTCCCAAATCCCACAAAGGCTCTGTTTAAGAAAAAAGAAACAACTGGTCTGATGAGACTTCCTTAATTGAGGAGGTCCTTAGACCTCTCCTCTTCACCCATTTCAGAAATGAAGCATGTTTTTACAATCAGGGAAGATCTAGGACCTTAAAAGTCTCTGCATACATTGCATCCACAAACAATGCAATTTCTTGGGAGCTTTGGGGTCTACTGTCCATTTGGGGAATAAATAACTTCATTATTTTCACATGTGCTATAGTCAATAAGGATCTGGAATGGGAAAGTAGCGAAAATGTTATGACAATGAACATGTTGCAAAATAATTCTTCCCAAATGTCAAAATAAATTGGAGGCCAGAGTGTATGGTTTATGCTTGTTAAATTAGGGGTTTGTATGCTATTTTGGGAAGGGAAAGAAAAAAAAAAAAGACAGACCACACCATGAAAATGCAAGGGGAAGAGAAAGTATACACTTGGCCAATTATGGCAAGACCTTGGCCCATTACAGTCTCACCACTAGTGCTCCCCACAAGAGACAATACAACAGCCTGTGACTGTGGGGAAACCACTTACTGACAGCAGAATTGGCTCTGTGGCCATGCCCTGGCCCCAAAGCTCTCTGCTAGCAAAGGAAGGGCAGGGGCTAAGCCCCCACAGACCAGGTTATTTCACAGACCAGACAGGGCTAATCCCTGCCTCTTTGGGAAGCATCAAGCTGTGCCAGGGGTGAAAATGCATCACATCCATTAGCAATTTCAAAAGAATTTTTTCCATCAGGGGACTATGAATTTGCACTCTGCCATGAAGTTCAAATGACAACAGGAATAACATGACTGGAACCAGATGTGCTTTTGCTGGAGACTCCTGTGAAATGTCTGATCATTTCAACAGGTATCCAATTGATTCCACTTTTGGCATAGATGTACTGAGAAAAGCAGGTTTTGCCTATATTGCAGAGAGTTTTCTGTTTGTCCAAGCAATGAGTAGCTTGAAAGGTCTAAGTTTAGAAATATCTACACAGCTGAGGACCTGATCCTTTGAACACCAAAGCGTGTCACAGCTATTTTCCCTTTGAGATTGCCTCAGGAAAAGACCAATTAGGATTACATGATAAGTAAAATTATTCCCATACTTACATGGTTGGGAAAATAGGTCTTTCCAACTGCATATTGAAAAGGAGATCAAAGAAATATTGTTCTTTTGCAGTTAGATTTTGACATTTATGTTTTTCCCCATTATGTACTTGTTCCACCAGCACTAAGAAGCCACAGGCACATGCTTCTTACTTCACCTCTACATCTAGTAATGGGAGTGCCATGAAAGTGCCTGTATTTCTTGCTGCCTGCATGAAATGTGTGGATACATATATGTGGCTTTCATTTATCTTGTTTCACAACACAAGGAGGGGGGAAAAACTCTTTTTCATACACCTACACCTATCACAAAGCAACTAAGAATAGAAGCAATATTGAGACAGATGGAAATGTTAATGGTGACAGCTCACAAGCAAGAATCACACATTTGTGAAATAATTAAATGGGTGGGCCGTTGTTATATGAACTCCATGTCAGTTGGTATGTTTTCCTGGCTATAATTTTGCAAAAGTATGTCTCAGAGATATTTTCAGTTCATGGGAGAAGTCAGTGCCCTACCCTACAGTCTGCTGGCATGTTGGTGTAGGAATTCACCAAAGGTGGCAAGCAGCTTGCAAGTGAACCTGTTCACCACGTGCCCTGGGGGCTGCAGGATGTCCCCAGATATTTCCCTGCCAGGGTACTTTACTATTCCTAACAATGTGGTGGGAGAGATGCAGAAAGGAAGTGTAAAAATATTTGGAAACATGAGAGAAACATGGGATACTCACACTTGTTTCAAAACCTTACTTCCAGGCATACAAGTATTACCTCTTCTTTTACATTTCATCTGCCCATATTCTGTAGTCCTTATTATTAGCTGGACTTGCTGACCACAAATGAAAATGAGCATTACAAAACCAGTCCTGCATTTCTCCATTCTTTTTTTCTAGTTCTTCATGCCCCAAAAGCCAGCAAATCCATTTTAAGGACCACTTTCACAAGCCTGCTTTTGCTAGCTCCAGTTTCTTAGCCCCAATCTAATGTTAGCTCAAAGGGGAGGGAGCCGTTAAAGTGTCTTTTCATACATACTTTACCTTGCACTATCTGTCTCATTTCCAAGGTCTAGGGAATCTACTGATTTTCAACAACTTTGATAGGTACTGTTTCTTGCAGATGCTGTTTACTGCACTTGACGTTACTATTTTTTGCCAGAGAAATGAACTAGTTCTCCTGAAATCTTATAGATGCTCTCTTTGCTTGTGTATTGGATTAAAAAAATTCTAGCAGCTACATATTCAAGTGCTTAGTGCTGATTTACTACAATGATTCATGGTAAGACTTACAGCTGCGAGGAAAATCTGTCCCTCGGGATTTATCCACCTTTCCAGAATTTCTCATGGCAGGGCAACCATATGCCACTGTATTTAGGAATAAACTTGTGGTTACTGAATGGCAGCCAGTCTGCATTTTCTTAGTGCATTTCTAAAAGCTCAATATTAATGTGATAAAAGAAAAAAATAAAAGGACTTGCTGTACAAAGCCAAATGTATGCATCCAGCCACCTCAGATTAATGAAATGCTAGACATTAATCCACTGGCATACATGCCTGTGAATGCTGGCCACTAAAACTAAATAGTGAGATATATCAGACCATTTGAAACAGGAGATTATTGAGCAATCCTGAAAATCAAAAGGTTATCCAAATGGTGAGCTGCTGAGAATGGCAAGCATAGAGATAATGCCTGTGTCAAATATCATATTATAAAAACCATCTCATGCTGGACACAGACACCTGACAGACACCAAACCACTGAAGACAACACTCATGGTACCAGGTAAAATAAAACTTAAAAAAAAAAAAAAAAAAAAAGAGAGAGGCAAAAAAAGACTGCCACATCAAAACTCTGGAGGATGAAGGTATATTCCAAGGAGATTGGCCATTTTACAGTAACTGTAAGAGATGAAGGGTGGTGATGAACTACCACCAAAGCAGTGACAGCTCATGGAGAAGCAGTAGATACTAAAATCAATAAAGCTACTTGCAGATTAAGGTATGAATCACCACAAAGGGACCAAATATGGCCCGTGTAATTTGTTAGCAGCCATCCATCCCATGCGTCTCTGAAGGAAATTATTAGAATTCAAGAGAAACATGGCAACAGAGGCAGAAAGGGAAAGGCTAGAGTGAAGAGCTGGCAAGAAAGTAATGGGTGCAAACTTAAAATACAGAAAGATAAAAAATTATGCACGGAGTGGAAAATTCATATAACTAGACGATCCTTGACAACCTCCTAGATAACAGAAAAAGTTATTTTGGGAAGTGGATAGATTTTTAGAAGGGCTCATCAACCTCTAGTTCACAGTGGATGTATTGAAACATTAGGTCTACCACATCACTTTTTCCTAAGTGAAAAAAGGTCAGAGGACGTTTCATTATGAATTTAATTAAACCAGTACTGCAAATCATGAGTGTTTGAATGTCACCCAGCCTCCTGACGATGGATGCTGCTGAGACCTGGCTCTTCTCGGGCTCTCTCCTCGCCCTAGAGCTGCTAAGAACTGCCTCGTATGGCACCCTGACAGGTATCCCCAGCAAACGCAAGTTCTCCAAGTGGAAAAATCCACGGAGGGATCCTGCCAGCTCCCTTCCCCAGCCGGCCTGGGGGGTAAAGGAGGACGGTGCTACGCCAAGGCCGCCGGTAGCGCATCTCCCGGAAAGGAGATCGGCTGCTTTCCTTTAACGATAAAACCCCCAAAGCCAGCCACCCCGAAGAGATACGACCGCAGCAGAGGCGACAGATGACCGACTTTCGTGCGAGCCCCGCGCCGGCGCCCCTCCGGTGCCGTCCTGCACCACCTCCATTTTGGCTGCGCGCGCGGCGCCGGTGTGCGGTCTGGCTCCGGCGCCCGGTCCGGCTCCGGCGCTGCAAGTGATGCCGTCCAGGGGCTGCTGACGAGGAGCTGCTCCCGGGCAGGGGGGCGGAGGGGGCGGGAGAGGAGCGGCATCCCCGGCGCCCCCATCGCCGCGGCACTGCGCCCCCCTTTCCGC
>VYXF01006544.1:153295-183295 GCA_013397295.1 Polioptila caerulea | reverse complement strand
CTCCCCTTCTCCCCTTCTCCNCGCATCTCGGGGGCGGGCTGCTCCGCCGACCCCGCACTGAGCCCCCGCCGCCGACAAGGCACAGGGAAGTGGAGCGCATCCCCAGGGTTTGCCTTTGCTTTCCCCTTCTCCCCTTCTCCCCTTCTCCCCTTCTCCCCTTCTCCCCTTCTCCCTTCCCCTCGGGGCCCCAGCAGCGCCCCGACTCCGCCCGTGATTTCCATAGCTAAGTCACTTCCGTTCTGCTTGTGTTGTGAGAACACCTGCACACCCGGGAGCAACTGCAGTCTCTTTCCCCGAGAGAGGTGGCTGAGCCCCAGTATTAATCCTGCCAAGGCTCACAAAGTCCTCGTCCCCATTTTGTCTTCCTATATCGGGTTTATTCTCAGTCATTGCCCCGCCTCCCCGGCTCAGAGAACCCCGCGGAGAACGGGTGCAGGAAGGGGTGTGGGAGGTGGTGGGGCGAGTTTCTTTGTCTTTGAAGATGAATTGCAGTCAACTGAACCTAGACTTGACAAAGTTTGTGGGTGCTGCATCTCATAAGAAAAAAGAGACCAAGACCAAGAGGCTTCTTGTCCACTCCTATTCTCTCCTGACTGACTGTTGGAATTACATTTATGGGTAATTTCTCTCCCAAGTGCCCGTTTCTTCCGCTCCCCCGAGTCCCAGGTGCCTCTGCCTGGGAGCCAAAGCAAGCAGCCTCTTCCATGACAACCATCTATGTTGATCCATGCAATAACCAGCAGATGCTGCCCTAAGACTGGTACAGCTGGTACTTTCCTGCCTTGGCTGTCCTGGGAACAAGGTGTTAGAAGAAAAGTCTAGCGGTATCCAGCAAAGCTGCCCTGAGGAGAACCACTGAATCCCTTCACCTGCCTCACATACTGCCCATATGCCATGTACAGGCAGAGCCTGTCAGAAAGCCTGCTGCTGATGTAACACTGCACCCGACAGATCACCCTATCACTGATAGGGTGTCACCCGAGATACATCCCTAAGTACTGATCTTCAGTTAGGAAACTGAAGTTTTCTTCTGACAGTTGAAAGTACTCATAGTTAGTGTTTATAGTGGTCAGGAATAAGTGGCAATAAAGTTAAAAAAAAAAAAAAAGCCTAAGTGTTTCAACAAGCGGACTTGCAATGAGTTCTGGTTTCTCCCATTCTTCTGAGGAATTTGGTCCTGCCTCTTCCTCAGGGGAATAAATAATTTGGTAATATCTACTTTAGATAGTAAGTTGCACAATTCATGTTTTGACTACATAAACACATATCTAAATCTTCAAGGTTTCTGACCTTGTGGAGTCCTCAGTGTTTTATAGAGAGAACTTTTCTACATACTTTTTTATGGCTCAAGAAACATAGTCTTTCCTTGAGAAAGTAATTCCCTCTGTAGCACTTGTAAGAAAGTACTTTGCGGCACTGTTCCTTTCCTACTTTTAATTTAATTTACTTCTAGGTATCTTAATTTTCTGATAAAGGTCTCAGTTGTTAGAGATGCCCAGGAGAAACCTTTGGTGGGTCATAGTATTATATTGATATAAGAATGTTAAATTTACAACAAAAAAATCCTTCCACAAAGCTTCCTAGGAGATCCACAGCAGGTGGATCATTCAGCCCTGTCCAGATGCATTTTCTAGAGGAAAGCCATGGGGTTTGCCAGCAGTAAGAAGGCAAGATCATGTTGACAGAACCACAAGCAAAGGTACTTCTTTACAGAGCTAACTAGAAGAGCTCCTCGTCAGTATTTCTGCTTAAGAACAGGACTCCACCCACCTCATTTGGGATAGGTGACAGCTGATAACATATCTCATTCTCAGTAGACCAAATTAAGCACATGTTTGCTGAAGGGATTGCTTTAGATTGTTCAGTGTAATTAATGGAATAAACAGGCACAGGTACAAAAGCATGTGGAAAAACAAAAGGTAGGGTCATTGGTAGGGTAATAGGGGATGCTGTGGAGAATGGAAATTATCTGGCAGAAGACGAATAGGAAGAGATAGTATAAAACAGATTTCTTTCTTTGCAGTGATATTCACAGGTGAGAGAACAGCCCAAATCATTCTGATGGACCAGCACTGATGTTAAGACACCAGTCAATGCACAAAAATAGTAGAGTCTCTTCTCTGTCAGGGATTCCTGCAAGAAGGGCATTAGAATGGGGATGGACTAGAATTAAACCTAAGTGCCTGTGAGTTTCTAGACATTTGCTTTCCCTATGTCTTGTTTCCTGCTATGTTTTTTATCTCTAGAAGAGCTTATGCCCAGGCCATAGGAGACCCAGCCATGAATGATGTGAGTCAGTGTGGAGGGTTTGTTTTCTTACTACTATAGAGAGGCACAAGTGATTCAAAGTTACTCACCCAGTAAGTCATACATTTCAGTAAAAGCTGGGACTAGTGAGTAGAGTTTAGCCTGTTATTTAAAACTAATAATCAGGTGATCCATTTACAGGATGTTGAAATAGAATAGCTGTTAGCATTTGCCAGAATGACATGGCACAGCATTTGCTTTATGCAGGTAGTTCATACATATAAGGCAATGTCCATCTTCTGTTCCAAGTATGTTTATCTTGGAATCACATTGTTACCAGATGAAGTATACAGCTGCAGGACTTGACTTCAGTGGGGACTACTCATATGTAAATAGTGACATAACTGTTTAGCAGATGAGGCCTAATTAAGCGGGAATCAGCCATACATTTTCCCTCTCTTAGACAAAGCAATGTGAAGAATACTGCAAGAGAATTGCTAGAAAGTCACAGTGCCTTAAATCAACCTGTGAAACACCCTAAAATCCAAAGCAAGCTTTAAATATTCTTTCCCTGCCTTAAAATACCTTAGAAAATGATGAGCTGTTACTGGTTGGCTTTTTCACATAGTTGAGAGACTACTAAAATATGTGGATAACTGCTAAGCACGTGCAAAAGACACCTTCAATTCATTATGTACAGCTACTCCTTCAGAGACCACTGAAAACCTGCCTCAGACACCAACATTAACAATCTGAGCAGAATCAGACGATAGCAGTAGCTGTCAACTTTACAGAGATGCTTCTGAAATAAGAGCTGTATGACATCATCACTAGTGTGAAACGGGACTGCCAACTTCGCTCCATGCCAGCAATCTAATGGTGTGTTTGCAAGAAAGGTCCCCCAGGGTTATGGTGTGCTAGTTTTGCTGGTAACCTCCTGCGTCTTCAACAGGCGGATTTGGCACCTGCCCTGCTACTGCCTGGAGGGTAAATACCAGCCTCCCAGTACATATTTAGGGTAGCCTCCCATCAAGTGTTGATTTTCTGTGCCTGGTTTCCTCCTCCTGCAGATTATCTTGCTCTGATATTTCCATCTTTCCCCTGATCTTCACGCTGCAAGAGTTAGCAGTCTTTCACTCTGCCTCCTCCCTCCCTGGAAGTTTTCCTTTCTTTCTGAGCCTGCTTGTCTTCAAACTGCGTATATTTCATGCTGGTAACATGCAGATGAACATCGTAGTCATGATCCCACTCAGATACTAAACAAGCCTCCCACCAATGCCTTGTCCTCCTTTAAAGTGCTGGAACATTTCGGCTTGCTTTCACTCTCCTGAAAGTACCAGGAAATCCTCTGGAGTAGACAAGCAGGAGCACATGTGCTTGTTGTGGTTGTACCTCAGAGAATCAGCTTATCACGGGCTCATCTCCAAACTCATGTTTGCAGGGAAGAGAGGGTGGGCCCATAGCCAGCATAGAGCTTAGGCTCCTACCCACCTCAGCCCACAAGAGAAGGGCTTCAGTGTCACCATCAACTGGAGGTGTTTTGCACATTGACTTCTTTTAAGATCACAAATTGTGCCAAGCTCATATTCACATTTGGTAAAACCAGGAGAGCTCAGTATGCTTAAGGAAACCCAGCCCTGCTACAAGTCAGGATAAATCAGAGTTTCCATCATCCATATTGTCAGAAGCCAGCATTGCTGATCTGTAGAGGCAACAGCACAGGTTGCAGTGGGAGGACATGCATCAGGGCTAATAGAGGGTCTGTCAGCATTGAGTCAGTCACCAATTTGCTGATCCTGGGGAAATTCTCTCTTCTGTACTGTCTACAGGTATCTCCACATCCCTCTCACAGTGGAGTGGGACTGTAGCAAGACTTCAAGAACAGATCTGAGAGTTTTGCATTAATTATTTATTTGCCATCAACTTATAGTAAAAAAAGCATTATTGTAAAAAAGTTTTGCTTAAACTCTTTCTGTCATTTGTGGAAAAGATGTGTTTCAGGAAAACTTCTAGAATTGAGATTTTTGTTTTTCTCGAACTACTGCACATGCAAATGTAGTTCAGTACTTGTATGACACTCATTCAGGTTAGCTGGAAAAGACCAGAGATTAGATAAATGTAATGGAAACTATTGGCCTATCTAAGTTCTCCTGCCTGACCTGAGCAAAATGAGACACCAGGTATCTCTTACTAGAAGAAAACCAGAGATAGGGAGAGAAATCAGAACCTGGAGAAAAAGAAACATGACAGCTGTAATCTGTTACTATTGCAACCTGGTTATAGGATTCATTGACAAGGTGGGGGACCCTTTCTTTTGGCATTAAGGTCTACACTTTGCTTCATGTAACCACAAGAAAATAATCTTCAGCCATATCGGCCTTTAAAAGAGATTTTTTCTTCAATCTTCTTTAAAGAGAAAACATACAGTGTGACGATGAGTAAAATAAGCTATGCCACTGCCTCATCATATTTTTAAATGCTGTTATCTGCAGACCTGAGTTAGTGAAGAAAACCGCACTTCCAGTACAGAAATACCCTTATAAAACTACAGGGGATTAGCCTTAATTGTACTTCCAGGTGAAAAGTAAACACTTAAATTGTAAAACCTTAATTCCTTTCTAAAGTTAATGTTTATAAGAAACTACCTTCAAAAGCATATTAATCTACTTCTCAAAAGTCAAATACCCTATCAGCTTCCATGGGACCTCGCAGTCATAGCTTGATGTTTGAACCTTGTGGAGCATGATAGAAACATGTTAAGAACAAAATATCTATTGGAGAAATTATACTACACTGAGTTAGCAGAGAGCAAGAGGAACCAGATGCCTATCATATAAGGATTATTAAGAGATGCTGGCAAGCTCTGAGTAAGAGTGACCCTTGGCTCTGTATTCATATGATGAACTCTTTCAAATATTACTGTGTTCTCTGCAAGGCCCCTGTGTAAAAGAGGAAGAGGATAAGATGACAACAGAAGAGAGGAACAGGGAAATATTGATATAGAGTAAAAATGCTGAAGGAAAGTAGAAATATAGAGAAACTCTTGCAAGGCTACCACTGAACTGGGAGCATTTAGTAAAATAATAAGTTCCATCCAGGCTCTTGCAACAAGTTAGCTAAAAACATCTCTATACCAGTTATGTATGAAATTGTCCCATCTATTTTTATCCTGTCATTTTCAGACTAAAATGACAAGTTCTCCCCTGAGATAGTATTCACAACAACCAGGAAATAGTGCTAATGTTGACCTAAATAAATAAAGCTGCTCCTATGTAAGAATTCCTGCAAGGATGCTTTAAAACAAGATACTTTGAAACAGTTGCTACAAAATGCATACGAAACCCTGGGGGACAAACAGCCTGCTAGACACTATAGTCTTACTATCCCAGTTTGGCAAACAAGGTTAAGAGCTTTGTAAACGCATTGCTGAAGGAAACGGGGGTACTTAGGGTAAGACTCCTGGTGCCAAAACACAAGGTCCTGGTATACCTTTCAGTTAGAGCACAAATAAATTTTCAGAGAAAAAAGTATTATTTTATAGAATTGTATATGTGTTTTTGAGCTAAGGTTCACGTGAAGCTTTAACTATGTCTTATGACAGTTTGCATGATGCTTTCTGTCTCAGGTGGTGCTGTTACTACATCTTAACTTTTTGATAGGGTCATTCATTACTGTTAAAGAGAGCAATTACACACTTAACCAAACAGATTTCTTTAGATGCATTGTTTATTGAGATGAATTAGATCTCTTGTCCTTATTCAATCTGAAGCTGTAGAGCTAAGATCTGTTTCTAAAACCAAGCTTTGCAAAGACAGGGGCAAGTCTAGGTGAAAATTTTGTGGAAGTTTGTTTAGGATTTTGTGGTAAACTCATCAAATGCAGCAGTATTAGAGGCTGTTGGTAAAAATACTGCTACTCCTACTTCATATTTGCACCATGGGTTTGAAGACATATCTTTTCCATTTGCAGTCCATGTACTGCTGCAGCATCCTTTCCTTTGCTCTACCTGATAACCTGTCAGAAAGGTGGGCCATTGGCAAAACCTCCACTGTGCAGCAATTAGCAAATCTTCTGTTCAAGCAGAGATGAAAAAACTGACTTTTTTGCCCAAGACCTGAAACTAGAATGGTAAAAAGGGGCCATTATTTTCATTTAGTGTAATGCTGTCCATTTACCTTAAAGATATTCTGCATGGGCTCTATGAGTCAGTTCTTAACTGCAATGCACATATGGAGGCTTTGGATGCACAGATGTCATTAGGAATTAATCCACTTCAGCCAAAAAAGGCCTTTTTACCTTTTACACATCCACTGGAATTGAACCAGATATAACCTATACATTTTCTCTTCCACTTTCTTTTCTAATGTGCTGTCCTGTTCTAACTACTCATAGGAGCCAAAGAAACTTTTGTTTGTGACTTGGGGAACTTGATTGAATAAATATATATAAAAGTGTTCCTGACACTGAGCAGCACACAAATTGCATGATTACTTTTAGCTTTTAGTGTCTCTTATTGAACTGAAAATATTTTAATAACGTGAAAGATTCTTCAGTGAACCATGCTGGATCTGTGCAATTTATAGCATACTTAAATATTTTTACATTGGTACCCAGGATTGAATTCCAATATTACTCTTTTGTATCTGTGTGCATTTTAATACACTTCTGGGAACACTTACCTTTTATGATGAAACCAATATTTTCTAATGTAAAGTGGTGATTTCAGCTTAAGTGCAACCATATGTACCTTAGGGCAAAGGCTTTTGGTTCTAAATAACTGGTTAACGTTAAGCATCTTTCATAATGAAAATGTCACAAACTACCATATACCAGATTTCTCAAAGAAACAAAGATAAAACACAGAAGAGTAGAGCTTCTATAGTTAAGGATAAATACTTTGGGGCACAACTAGAAATTGAGTTGTTTTTTTTTTTTAAATTAAAGTGGTATAACTACAGAGTTATGGGAGAAACACAAACTGAGTCTGCTTGATTTTGTGAGCCTGTCTCTCTTGGTATGAATTAGATGATGTCCTATTTTAGTTTATCACTTTGATAACTGGTGGATAATAACATAATTCTAAAAAACTATGTGTATAACTTATTTCTGAATCTGTACAGCATATATCCCTCATCAGTAGCTGCATCACATTTGACTATTTTGTTTCAGGCACAGATCACAAGTCTCTCAGAAACCTGAATAAGTCTTTACAGCTTTGAGGGGGCATTTTTGTGTCTATTTTACAAAAAGACAAACAGAGGCAGAGAGCATTTAAACTGCCAGTAAATGATTCTGATAGTGCAGATTTGTCCCTAAGCAGTTTACCCACAATAATAATGCCGGTCAAGATTTGGCAGTCCCACCACTTTTTTCTAAGAAATATATAATGACTGTTCTCCTGTCCTGCTGAGTATATTTGACACTGGGAAAAGACCCATGTAAAAATATTTGTGTCATAATATCAAGGATATGCCATATCACTCATATGGCCTAACAGCAAAACACTAGCAAGGAGTAATGATTAATACGGGGGTAAAATTACTTTAGTTTTTTGAAGTGCACATAAATGCAAAGAAAAAGCAGAGAACTTGGGCAAACAGTAAAGGAAGAGCAATCATATTTTCCATCCCTTATGCCTTTTCAGACTCATATTGTCTACCCTAGATGTTAAGGGTCACCTCTGGGTCACGACATGTTTCTTGTGCATTTGCTACATGGCCTGCACCTTGGGGTGGTGAATTTGGAAGTTTTATGGAGGAGCTTTGAAATCATAGAATAGAGTCCTAGAATTGTTTGGGTTGTGAAAGACCTTTAGGGTTGCTGAGTCCAACTGTTTACCCAGCACTGCCAAGCCGACCACTAAACCATGTCTCCACATGTCCCATCTATACGTCTTTCAAACACTGCTAAGGCTGCTAACAAAACCACTTCCGTGGGCAGCCTATTCCATTGGTTATCCATGACAACTCTTTCCATGGAGAAGTTTTTCCTAAAATCCAGTCTAACCCTCCTCTGATACAACCTGGGGTCATTTCCTCTTGTCCTATTTCTTGTTACCCAGAAGAAGAGGCTGATTTCCACCTTGCCATAACCTCCTTTCAGGTTGTTTTAGAGAGTCTTCAACTCTCTCCTGAGCCTCCTCTTCTCCAGGCTGAGGTCCACAAAGTTCCTTTGGTCACTCCTCATAGGACTTGTGCTCCAGACCCTTCCTCAGGTCTGTTGACTTTCTCTGGACATGCTTCAGCACCTCAGTGTCTTGTAGTGGTGGGCTCAGAGCTGAACACGTAATTTGATGCATGGCCTCACCAGTGCCAGGTATAGGGGGGCAATCTCTGCCCTGGTCCTGCTGGCCACACTATTTCTGACACATGACAAGATGTCATCAGCCTTTTTGCCCACCTGGGCACAGCTGCCTCATGTTCAGCTGCTGTTGATCACCTCAGGTCACTCTCAGGTCCTTTTCCACTAGGCAGCTTTCCAGACACTTACTCCAGCCTGCAGTGCTTCATGGGATTGTCTTGACCCAGGTGCAGGATCCAGCACTTACACTTTCTTGTCCCTCATACAACTCAACAATGTCCCTCAACAATGGGCTTAGCCCATTGATCCAGTCTATCCATGTCCCTCTGCAGAGCCTTCCTGCCCTCCAGCAGATCAACACTCACCAGCTTGGTGTTTTCACAAATTCAATGAGGGTGCTCTTGATCCCCTTGTCCAGATCATTGATAAAGACATTAAACAGAACTGGCCCTGGGGAACCTGACTTGTGACCGGATGCCAGGTGGATGTAACTTTATTCACCATCACTCTTTGGGCTCAGCCATCCAGTCAGTTTTTACAAAACAAAGAGTATAATCATCCAGGCCATGAGCAGGCAGTTTCTTCAGATGTCAATGACTTTACTAAGGTCCAGGTAAACAATATCCACAGCTTTTCCCTAATACAGTAAATGTCATAGGAGACCAGGTTAGGCAGATGGTCTGGGAGTACATGGTCATAGAGATAGGATGTTGCTGCTTGTGAGCTGGCAGTGGTTGTACTCCTCACCTTGTGCCACAAATGGAAATTTGCAGCTGGGTATCCTTCTAAGCCCTGCCTTGTCTCAGAGCTACAAGAGCCTGGTAGCAGGATGAGCACAGGGCTCACCCCCCAAGTGCCTTTGGAGCACGGTACTGCTGTGCTGGGTGGTTGGAAACACACATGCCTGCACAGGTATTGGCAGCAAGCCTCACTTGTGAAGCCCTGCAATGCTGGGGCCCCCCATGCCACAGCAGCCATTCCATGTTGTGCCACCAACCTTCTCTCTCTAATCAGGCTTTTAATCAATCAGCACTTGGGTCAAAGCACAGGCCTGAAGAGCAGATAATACATGCCAATATTTTCTGATTTTTATGGGTGAATCATTTTTTGGGCAGCCTGCCTTCCCTGAGGAGGAGAAGGCAACCCTGATACTACCAGTGAAGGAAGATGGGCAGATGCAGATAACTACAGTAAATATAATTCCAGATTATTTGTTGGGATAACTCAAGATGTCTATCATTATTAATAATCTTAGGTCTGCACATTATGTTATATGAGACCAAAATGAAACTTGGCCTAAGGTTTCTGTGGCTTTCAGTGGGTTTGATTGTTGGCTTAAATATGCAGTTCCTATGAAGTTGCTGTCTTTCATAACCTCATATTTATCTTTTTTCTTGCATTTCTCACAAATCTTTTTGATATTCCTTGTTCAGGACTAATCCTCACTAAGCCTGAATTATGTGGCAATACTTGGAAGGAAAAAAAAAGTGACTAAAGTTTAGGAGGTAAACAATAAAGTGGAAAACAAATTATTAATTGCAAGTAAGAAAATAAGAAGAATGTAGTGGAATACTAGTGCCTCTCTATTACTTAATTAGGAGCATATAAACACTCTATCTAAACATGGCATCTTCCTGTACTACCAACTCTCTCTAAAAAGATGTATTTTGGTTATTGATCTAAAGACCGCTCTTAGAGAGTAGAGTAACACAAACCAAAAGAATAGCAAGATGAAATTATGAAAAAAATTATATTGTTAAATAACTACATAAAGAGCCTTGAATGTAATTTGAAAGGTGCAGGCTGGATTCTTAGCTGCCTGAATTAATGTAGCACCACGGCTTGTGGAACTCATCCACCTTGCACAAACCATCTTGCAACCTTGCATCTGCCTGATGTACCTTGGACCTCTTAAAGAAAAAAGTCAAGAAGAAAACCAAACAAAAACTGTTCAAATCAGTCCAATTTGACTGTACTGATTACTAAATGAAGCTAATGAAAAACTTTTTATCCACCTAATTCTTTATTATGATAAAGACGTTTTATTTTGAAAACTGATTTGTAGGGCTTATTCTCTGTCACTTATATTTACTAATATAAATGGGCAAAAAGTACTGATAAATAACCCACAGGCTCTGAAACTCATCAGTATGGAGAGGCCAGTGCTCATAGTCATGTGAAGCAAATAAGTACAGTATGCTCTGCTGTCAACATTGCCCATCCTTATAGATGCCATCTTATAAATTTGATGTCTTTAGTTATTCTTTCCCTTTAAGCTACATTGGCACTATCAAAATCAAGAAACACCTGAAGTATCTTTCCTGATGTCAGAGTGCACACTAAGCCCTGGGAGGTGGCCTGTGTTTTATGGAAGGAGGTAGGAAATTGGCTCTTCCTGGACCAGCCAGACACACTGTTGGCAGCATGCAGGCTCTCTCTAGCAGATTCTCTGGAGGAAACTGATGCCTTAAGTTTTAGCTTTTATATTTTTCAGATTCTGTGCAGTTTTGTGTGTAGTTCTGGGTTTCATATTAAGTGATGGTAAGCTCTCTTCACAGAGTAGATAGACAAAACAACTCCTTTTCTAGCTTGGGACCAAGGACAACCAATAAAACTTTCAGGCCCAAGAACACAAACAATGGTGAATTGAAGAGAAAAAACCAAAGGAGATAGAACTTCATTACCCGAAGCTATAATTTGACAATTAGCTCCAGTATGCTAATGGACCAAAACTTATAAAAGTGTGGGACCTTGTGACTTGTAGTGCATTTTGTGACCATTTTGGGATTCAACCTGGGTGTAGCTGGGCCGGGCTCTTGCACTGCTCAGACTGTATCCATTGAGGACATTTAATAAACACCTACTTTTTCCTTTCGCTCTGTCTAGTCTCTGTTCCAGGTCAGCCTTTCCAGGCATTAAAACAGGGCAGGATTGGAGCACATGGAGCTAGGAGGGATCAGGTGCAGGTGATACCCTCTCTGCAAGTTTTTGTCTGGAAGACAGGAAATGCTGATAGGCAAGGAGGTGTTGGTTGGGGGTCAGCAGCAGAGAGGATGGTAATGGGGATCAGGAGGGATGCTCCCTGCTCACAGTGGGGGATGCAGGCAGGGCATGATACCCCTTCACCACTGTGCATCCCTATCAGTGCCTGGGGTGCCAGGCTGAAGAGGGGATAGGCTAACATCTGTAGAAATGGCAGAAGGGCTCTGACAAGTGAAAAGGCTGAGGACTGTGGCTATGTAAAGTAGTGTCATATCCCAGAGTAAAAGGCTGGGCATCATATTGACCATACTGCTTCCCAATCTTTTTGTGCACAGATATGTAATTAAGTAGTGTAGAATTTACATGCATTTGTATCATTTTTACATGCAGACCAAGACTGACTATAAACCAGAATAGAAATACAACAATTTAGAGAATAAAAATTAGAATTTAGAGAATGACTGAGAGCAATGACAAAAGAAACGGTCCTCCTCAGCTCCTGATGCCCTGTAGGTTGGAATGAGCTATCTGAAGCCTTTTCCTTGGAGGAACACCGAAGGACCACTGCCAGCATGGGTAGTGCAGTGAAACCATGTTATTTGTATGAGATAGGGTAAAACACAGTCAGGAGGACTCCATGTCTCTGCCATTCTCTCCTACAGGTGTGACTCTTTAAGATGCAAAGCTCTTGGTTTACAGGAATAAGTGAGATTATGAGAGCAAGATCTGAAATGCTCAAAATTTTTCCTCAGTCTTATCAAAAGCAATGCACCATCAAAAACTGAAGTTAAAAATAATTTTAATCCATCATATTTATTTCCCACACACAAATTATGGCTAGATTGGTAAAAACATACTTGTTTAACCACTCTCCCATATAATGCATAGTTTAAGGGCCAACTGCTAAGAAGTGACAGTGCTTCTCCCAATAAACTTAAAGCAATTCAGAATGTTAAAACCATTGTAGCTATGCAATCTCAGATTCCTTTGCCTTCCCCTCCTACCCACACACAGTCTATAGAGGATCCAGGTATTGGTGAGATAAGCACACAATGCGAGGCTGGATACCCCAGGAAAATGCTAAATTCAACCTACTTCATAGTTCCCTACATCTTCCTGGACAAGCAACCTTCTCCCTCCTCTGGAGCTCCTTACCTCCTGGAGATGTTGGGAGGGTGGAATCTTCTGCCGGCAGGGCACACGGGTCCCACCACCATGGAGATTCACTGGTCAGACACACACCAGTGAACAGAGCAACACATTTGTACAGATGTCAGGTGTTGGTTGTGTAACAGCCCAGGTGATTTACGTTTGTTACCTGCAGATAGGGATGGGACGTGTTGCCTGCGGTACGTTTGCATGTTCATACCTGTATGCCCAGAGGGAGAGTGAAGCGGAGCCCTTGGAGCTCAGTCAAGGCAGTGATTCAGAGGCAGAGCAGCACATGTGGGATGAGTAGCTGCTAGACAAGTACTTTTTGGGTGGGCTTGGGCTAATTAAGCTGATTGGAGAAAGGAATCAAAGATCCAGAATTGAGGAGATAACAAAAATGCAAGTCAAAATTCAGTGTCCATTAGCTTGATGTGTAATTTTATGGCAGTTTGCAGGTCTACGCATGAGAACAAAGTGGAAGACATTTATTTTAATGTTGTGGAGGGATGCTGAGCTGAAGATTAGACAGTTCACAAAACACAGTTTGGCTTTTTAGTCTTAATTCACCTCCTATTATGCACTCCCCGATTCAAAACATCCCACATCTTCATAACATTGCTTGCATGCAGGGCAGTATTGTTTTGTTACAGGACTGGGGTCAGGGAGGAAATTGGTTTCTGATGCTTGGAATGGCTTTGTAAATGAATGATGAATGAAGATGTAGGCAAACTGGGAGATACAGGGATGAAATTCATAAATAGAAGAGAATGCTGTGGAAAAAAACCCAAGAATATCTAAATTACTTACACAAAAGGCACTAGTAATTTGTGTGCTTGTTATTAGGTGTCAATGGCATCTCTCTCCCTGCTGCACTGAAACATGCTTTATATGCACAAATAAAGGAAACTGCCATCCACTCCACTGTTTCTGTTCATTTTAGAGAACCCCCACATTTAATTTCCAAACTTAAAAGGAAATAGGAAATCTGGAGCTGTAGAAATCATTGTTGTTTCCTTTCAGAACAATTCTGCATGTTTGACATCTTATCTATTGTTTATGTCAGGCAAACAGAGACTGGACAACACAGAGTGGGCTGCTAGAGGTAAGACAGTGAGTGAATACCTATGAGCCTCGGTGATTCATCGTTCCAAGGAGCTTTTGCTTTAATCACGGAGGGCTGCCCAATGAGGATTTATGACTTTAGGGCAGAGTGACAGCTGCCCTAGGCATTTCAACACAAAACTACAAATTAAGACTTTTATTAGAAAGTGATGATGAAGGGTTGAGCAACCAAACATCCTCCAGGACAAAACTGCCATGTGAAAGAGCAACCCTGCTTGACCCATGGAAAAATCAATCTGAAATTAAAGCTTTTCAATGGCTGAAGGATCCACCTGTAGGATTCCCTCTAGCCAAGGTAATCTTGCCTTTCTTAGTGTTGGTCTGCCTGTTTTGTCACAGACACAAAGAAGCATTAAGTTTAGTGCTAGGACCTTGTAAGCAGCAATTAACCATGGAGCATGGCTCAGCCCTGCCAGCTGATCTCCAGGCCTGCCAGGGATCTCCATGGCCCCTGCACTTAATTGCCCTACCTTCACAGAGACCTTTTTACCCCTAAGTCTGCATTTTAGATGATGTTCAGTGTTTACATAAGACTGATGCCCCCTTCACAGCTGCACTTCTCCTCTACCACAATCAACTGTGTCCTGTCTGCAAGCAGCAATCCCTACAGGTCATGGAATAATGAAAGTTACCTCAAAACTTGTGGCTGGATTGTATAGCTAGAAATTAGGAGACCTGGGCTCTACTGTCCCGTACAACGCTCAAATGTGCAGGTGAATAATTTTGTTACCTATATGATTTGGTTTCTCCATCTCTGAAATGGAAAAGCTGCCTTTCTGGAGGGATTTTTCTCAAAAATGGATTTGAGTCTCAGTCAGGAGGAAACATAAAATTACAAAGTGCCAATATGGGTAGCACCTGTAGACTAATTACGCCCAGAAATAAAGAGAATGAACTAAAGGAGGGACATAACGAATTCCTTCATATCTCCTACTGCATAACCTTCTACCTAAATCAAGAAATGCATTTTATTTTAGCAGAGGGACCTGCCCTGGATAGAGCAGGGGGGTACAGGGGATCCTGATGCAGAACCTTCTCTGAGACTGACCCACTCTGGTAAAGGTGAAACCTGATTTCTAGCCTCAAAGAAATTTACACAGGAATTATATCCCCTTTCCAGCCCTATTTTAATCACTTAAAGCTGGAAGACTTTCAAGCTTGCAAACACTCAAAATCAAGATGTTTCAGCCCATACCCTCTGTGATGACTGAGCCACGCAGTTGCTGATGTGATCATCAGAGCTCCACCAGGGTAGTTTAGGATTGGATGATTGGTCTGTTTGATTTCAGTTTTCAGTAGCTGTGAAAACAGCACAAATAATCTAAAGTAGGGGGAGGAGGTAGGGAAAAGACATCAAATACTTGCTTTCCAACTGTACTTGTTTTCCTGCAGTTATTTGTAGAAAGCAAAGTCAAGAGCAATTGTGTTCACAAGCCAATAACCATTTTGCCATCATAAATCTGTGGAACTGAGAGCTGATACAGGATACTGGTTACCTAGTGCTGCAAAGGCAATGCTTTTTTTCAAAGAGAAGGTGAAATCTTATGTGAAGCCCATTGTAATACTGTGGTGTCTGCCTTGCTGTCTCTGAGGAATGCTTAGAAAGAGGAGGGTCACCACTCCCAGAACTTCTGGAGGCTGTCACTTCTCACTCTGCAATAACTGACAGGACTGTCATTACCTGGTGGGAGACCAAGCAACAAGCTCACCTCCTTCTGAGAAAGGCAACCCACTCAAAACCTTAGGGCTGTTTGTAATAGCACTCTCCTACTAGACTCCATTTGCTTTCAAGAGAGATAAATGTAGCACTGGGGGAAGAGAGACTTTTGAGAAACTCATTAACGACTTGAGATTCTGTTGTATCCATTTTATTAGGAAACAATGCTATTTTTTCCCTTGAACTCTCGTCCATTAGAGAGGTAACATCAGTAGCCAGAGTCACCATTCAAGTTTCTGTATAGAAGTCTCCTCGCCTGAAACTTTCAAAGTTTTATACCAAAATATTGGCGTAACATTTTCCTACTTCTACTTTTTCTTCTGCAATAGGTCATTCTACCCACCAAATATGCAAGATCCTGTGTTATTTCTGAGGATGTGATTTTTTCTGTCATTGATGGGAGAGATGAGAACTATCTTCAAGTCATTGTGTCTATACTCAGTTATCAAGGAAAAACATTAAAAATATTTTGACACATATAGAACAGTATCAAACAACTTCTTCAAAATGAAGAGAAAGTAAAAATAGCAAGTCAGAAGCACATTTGAAATTCCTATAATAACATGAAACATTATTCTACCACTCCTTTGGAAAAGGATTTTCTGTGAAGTTGCCTCTATATGTGCAAGGCAACTGTTTACATGACTAGTTCCTAAACTCTATGCATTTCCAGCTGAAAGATCAGAAAAAATGGGTAAGTTTGAGAATGTCGCCTCAGTTGGGATTTTTGATCACAGGAGATTCTTAGTAACAACAGTTATGGGATAAGATGACAGAGTGTTTGAAAGAAAGAAAAAGGTGATATTGTCAAGATACTCCTGGTGACTTGAGGAGAGTTTGCAGATACCACAAATACTGATACTGAGTGTTGTGCTCCAAACCATCTATCCACTTAGCCCTTCTGGTCTGGAGAAAATGTGAATTATGACTGTTTTCCTGCTGTCCAAAAGGGGATGAATAAACAGTCTTGGAAAACAACAGATTCCAAGATCTGCCATTAGAGTATTTCTAATGTTTTAAAGACCTAGGAGTTAATTTATTTTTTTTTTTTGGCATGGGTTGCTGGTATTTCAGTAACATGCCTCATATGTTTTGCTTTACTCCTTAACCTCCGACATGGTACAGCTTAGCCAGATACTTGCAACACATTTTGTCACAGACAGGCAAGAAGAGTGCTGCATATACAATGTAAAAAAATGCAGCAGTGACATACACATCTACAACTATATTCACACTGGCTACCATCCAGGTCAGTTCAGGTAGCCTGAATTATCCAGGCTGGCATGTTATTTACTCTTCTCTCAGCTACGGAAGATTTTTTTTCCCAGAGGTCATAACCTGCTCCCTTCTATCAAGCTTCCATCTGGAGTGTAAGCCTTCTGTGAGTTTCTTCTAAGAGGCCCCCAGCTCACCTCCCATCCCAAGTGATTTTAAGTAAATATTGGCTTTTAACCCCTAGGGAATTAAACTTGACCTTTGTAACCACTGAAAATACCTTCCTAAATAAATGCTTGAGTAACAAGGGCGGAGAAAATGAGGAAAGATTCAGGAGAAAAATAACATATGCAAAACTCAGTTGAGCTGTTTTGTCACTACATCCTTACACAAAGGTGATTGGGGAGGTTTTGTAATGGATAGCATGTCATTCGCAAGAGCTCTGTCTGTAGTTGTCAGCACAGAAAGAGGTTCTTAACATTCCAGCAGCTATAGCCCTGCAATCCATCAGGAGAGAACACAGACATCCACCCTCCCCCTTGGCCAGCACAGGAGCCCAAATGGCAAGCATAAGTCACTATCATTTTGTTTGTGCAAAACTCCCTGGCCATGAATTCGCAACCAGTGCCTGGACTACTGTGTGCACACTCCTATCTGTACTGACAAGTACATCTGTACGCAGGGACACCTGTGTGCAGTACCTCTTCCACTTGGCAGCAAACTGGTCAGAGAGAAGATTCTGCGGCTTATGGTGGATCACTCAGTCATGGGAACACAGTACACTCTTACATGTGAGAATGATTGATTTCATAAAACATCTTGGAAATGAGATCACCGTTGTTCAAACTTCCATTTGCAGACATTAAAATACTATTGTAACCAAATTCATCTTCTTTTCCCTTTTGGATTGTCACTCATCACATTATATGCAGAGTAGAAATTGTTTTATCTGCTTTGTTTGGATCTCAGCAGCCTTAATTTTTAATTGAAAGCCATACTCTTACACCAAAAAACAGATTAAATGGATTTGAACATCAGTCCTTTGACTGAGCTTTGAGAACTTTATATTAGTTTAGACTAAAAAAAAAAAAAAAAAAGTGATCTATGCAAGGCATTTGCTCTTCAGAATGTTTGGGGAGTTTTGCAGGTTTTCCCAGCTTTTCCCCCTGCAGCTCTTAGTTACTTGATCTGGTTCCCATAGTGCTCATTCTGGCTTAATGCAGACTAATTTCTATCAGAATAAATAACACTTCTCCATTGGTACAAAAGCATGTGACTTCTTTGTCTGAATTCTAAATTCTCCACAGATTACACCTGTGGCAAATATGGCCTGAGGGATAAAGCAATATGAAAGCGGGTCATTACTTGGGTAAACATGAGATGATACTATGAGGAATTATTTGGCTCACCAGGTGGCAGAGAGAAACAACAACATTACTCCACTTCTCTGCACTTCTTCATCAAACTGGGCACCACTGATCATTTTTCATATCACACAGCTGTCTTTTCTCATCCTCTTTGACTGAAGTTGTGGTTTCAGGAGTGATATAATCCAAGCAGGAATCTGATCTCAACAGCTTTTTCTCCCATTGATTTGAGGCACCAGCTGAGGAACACCTGTGATTAATAGGACCAGCATTTCAATACAGAAAACACAGGACAGGTGACAGAGGTATATCTCATCAGCCTCAATTTACACAGGGGTAACCAGGGTAGAGACACTCAAATTGAAGCAGATATAGTGGCTTAACTCAGAGTCCCTATCATTTAATGTTGACTTTTCTGGGCTGAAGGGGAGCTATCTGATGAAGGGAGAGGACTGGGGTTGGTTCCCAGTCCCCCTCCCACAGCCAGCCCCCAGGCTGGCAGAATCCGCTTGCTGACCTTTCCACGAATGGGCTGCATGTCTGAGTGAAGACTCATTCTGATCAGCCCCCGTGCTCTGGGTAAGTGAAACACTTTGCCGTCTGGCGTATCACTCGGTTTCCCACGAGTGACACAAATAGTCACCATGGCATGTACAAACACAAGTAATCTATTACTGGTGCCTCTTCCTTGGCTCGCCATCATGACGTCCAACCTGGAGGCAAGTGTTAATGCCCTTATAAGGCTCTTTGCATACATTTAAATATGTTATCCTTTGGCCAATTATACAAACTGCTATCTCAGTAGCATACGGCATGGGGAGGTGGGAGATTTTCTTGGCTCTGTGGTGAGAGAGAAATTAAAAAGGAGCCTACAATGCTGAGTCATGGTGACAAATAACTTACTATGGAATGCATTCAGGCTTTAGCAAGGAGGCAGCTGATAGTGAGTCAGTGACTGACTAGTGCCTCCTAGATTTTCCTCCTTGGGAAAGATTCAATTTAATGGGATGAAGTGCCAACAAAAAGTCATTCTCACTGTTACTGAGACAATATCACTAATTATTCACATGGTTAAAACTGTAAAGTTACATTATATGTCACATAAAATGTGCATTTTTTTTTTGTGACTACAGCATCACCCTGTTATAAAGCAGTTTAATGTCTCATTAAAAATACTGATTTTTAGGAGATAGAAATTTTGCTAAACTTC
The DNA here is from genome assembly GCA_013397295.1 of Polioptila caerulea. Lineage (NCBI taxonomy): Eukaryota > Metazoa > Chordata > Aves > Passeriformes > Certhiidae > Polioptila > Polioptila caerulea. Next base: position 163,983 of record VYXF01006544.1, on the reverse strand, counting down.
AACTTTTTGGCTGTGTTAATTCAAGAATTTCCTCTCTTTTGGTTCAGCTTGGTAGGCTTATAGATGTCCTACTTAGTGTTCTGGTTCAGCACTCCATGGCACAATTTAAACCAAAATAGATAGTTTAGTGTTAAAAAACCCCTCTAATTGCCAAATGGGTAAGGATTTGAGGCAGAAGCTAGAAGAATGTCACTTTTTTTTTTTTTTTTACGAGTAAAGTAAAATTTATGTTTGTTTAATCATGACCGAATTAGTACCTTCTTTTCTCCCCCCTCCAATCTAACAGACTTATCCTCAGTCAGGGAATCAAGATCTTGTCCAGAGAAGTAGCTCACTCAGGACCATGGACCTAGAGGAGGAAAGAAGAAGGGAGGTCTGGGCAGCTTTGTCCTGGTCCCTTTCCCCTGGACACCTAGTTTTGTACCTGCCAGTAAAACAGCAGAAACTTCAGGAAGCAAAGCCTCCCAAGATCTGAAAAACTGCAGCCAAAAACCCTTCCCATTCACACATCTCTCTGTTCATGCTGCCTGCAACAGCTGCCGGTTATTCTCAAATATTCATGTAATCTCCTACTCTCACCTGATTGAGGCTACTCCTTATAGAAGTTGCTGTCTTGATGAACATAACAAATATGGAAAAAGTTAAAAGGCAAAGCTGTCACCCCCGAACCAAGCAGCAGATCCATTTTAGCCAGTCCATCCTTGGCAGCAGGGGATCGAGGGACCAGAACAACATGATCCCTTCTTTATTTCCATCAGGCTGCTCATTCAGCTGATGTTCCTTTCTTATTTGCCTGTGCTCTTGCTTTCAGAGACCCCAGAGCATCAGCTCTGAAATTCCTAAGATACCATGCTAACCATTACATTATGGGGAAGATTAAAACTATTCCCAACCAGACCACAACCAGAGGGAAAGAACATTCTGCTTCTACCTGCACTCCAGGAGGAGACATGAAGTTCAGACTGGCAAGGGGAACACTTTGCCTAAAGTAATTCCAGCTGAGACACTGCAGTCAGGCTGCCCTTTCTGAGCACATGTATCATAAAGGCATCGAACAATCTACTGCTTGCTTAAACTGTTAATTGGCAAGTGAATTATACTAATGCTGTTCTATGCTAAAAAATGCCAAAGTGTAACATCTGTTGCCCATCTCATATGAATTACAGTGGTTCACTTGCCAGTAAGTAGGGTTCATAAAGCTGGTCAAATATTTTTGCATTATACTTTTGTTTGTTTCTTGGACTAAAGTGTATATTTTCTCCCCCTAAAACAAAGCTTTCCTTGAGAAATGGTGGTTTCATCAACAGTTTCACGGTCCTTTTTTTAGCCCAGTGCTCCTCTTTCCAACCCTGTGGGACAAAGGGCCTCCTTATTTCTACCACAGCTCTATTAAACCCCACTATTACAGCGATTTGCATTCTTGATAGAAGAGCAGAGGGGCAGCCAAGGGCTCTTCCAGGCCAGGGAAGAGATGTCTAACAGGGCTGCAGAGAACTACTCATTCCACCAGTGCCAACATTACATCATTTGTGGTTGCTAAAGGACTCCGGAGCAAGGCTGTCACTCACCCTGAGATGGTGAAGTGGTCTTAAAGTGGATATGAGCATATAGTTATGATCAAAGGAGTCTTCTTCTAAGGAAGAATTATCTATCTGTGAAAAATCACACACAGGCCCTGCTTTTAAAAGGAGCAAGTTCATACAGTTTAAAAGAAAGAAAGGTAATCACGGTTTTTTTTGTATACTTGTGAGGAGAGACTTTCAGATATGACCTTTCCAAAACACCTGTCAGTGATCAGCTGTAAAACACGAGATCTCAGTAATACTTTTTCTAATGCAGAGTAAAGAGCAGACAACTTCCCATTGGAAAAGAGGAGGGTTTTCTCCAACTAATTTTATTTCCTTATCTTTAGTCATCTGTTGAAAAGCAAACACTAAATATATTCCTCAGTCTACTCCTTCCAGTGATAGCTCGAAGGAGTAAAGAACCATATGGTCCTTCAGCTGATCTATACTGTCTCCATGACAATGCACATTTACAAAATTTGCTTCTAACAATTTGGTAGTATGAGATGCAATTGCTTCTAATTAAGGGTACGAGAAAGCCTTTTGGGAGGGCAGGGCTGCTTGCTGTTGTGGCTCGGTTCTCTTCCCTCCCTGCTGGAGGGGGCTGCCTTTGGGCACAGGGCTTTGGTAAGGCCACTACACTTCTGTAAAGAATTTCCCAGACCTTCAGCTGGAGGAAATTAGTTTATCTTCAGCCATGTCAGTCCAGTTTCAGCCAAGAAGCTGATATATTAAATTCTTTCAAGTTCCATACAAGTTTTAATGCACAAGACACCTTAAAAGAGCTTTAATTTTCCAGGAAATCTAGGATTTTCAGAGTCTCCTCCTTGTTAGTGCTTAAGAATTGTTTTAATTCAGTGAAACTGGATTTCCCAGAAGTTCTCCACTCTAGGTTACAGTGAAGCCATGACCTCCTGGAGCAGGACAGAAGAGTGGCACAGCAGGGGCTCAGCATGGGTACCCTCCACATGGGCACCCACCACAGCTGAGACACAGGCAAGGGGAAAGGTGGGAGCTGGTTGGCAGGAAAGGGAAGCAGCATACCAGAAAATAAAAGGGCATGATATTCTAGACATAGACATATTTTAATTTAGGGGAAAAAAAATCCTTGTTTGATCATTATCCCTTTACTTAAGGTAGAGTGAAAGTTAGGAAGCCCTGTATTTTTGCAGGTTTTTACTCCTCTCTCTGAGCCAGCTCTCCTCAGCCCAGTATAGTGGGCCAGCATTTGTTCCCAGGCTTAGTGGAAACATCAGAAGAGTTGTTCCTAGCCCAGGAAGCAGGTCACAACACTCCAAGGCGAGAAGATGCTGCCTGTCTGGCCATACCACCCTCTTTGGCTTGCAGCGACTGGGTACTGTGAACATGATTTGAGGTCCTGTCACAGCCTGCTCAGGATCCAGATCCCAACAGTCCAGGCTGTTTCCTGAGTCCTGTGGCACTGCAAACTTATCCCAATCTGGATTTATTTGGCTTATTGAAATTTGCTGAAGTGCCTGTGATTAGCAGCATGCTCTGTAAGGTGTACAGATATCTGCAAAGGGTGAGGGAGCCATCCAGCCGAGCGCTAAGGTTAGGGCACTTCTAAAATTTAAGGATATTTTCCAAAATAGCCTTTGGGCTGACCAGGATCAAGAAGTCACTTTACAGCTCCAAATATATCATATAAAGTATATCTTGTCAGTAAATACAGTCGCCTTTTTGGGCCTTTACCCTTTGTAAACCACTGGGCAATATCTGTTCTGGAATATCTGGGAGGTATCCAGGAAATATATCAGCCACTACCACTCTTCCTGTCCCACAGCTATGTCAGGGCAATGCTAGGGAGAAATACAGGAGAGGTGATGACACAGTGGCAGATTTTACATTTTGGCCCCTTAGATCTTTTGTATCTTTCTTAAAAAGAGTAAAGAAAGGATCTGAAATGCCAGCAGGTGGGCAGCAGCATGAGAGTGACTGATGCCATGTTTATGGGCACAAAGGAACAGACTGCCCATGATGGGAAACCACTGCACCTGGAGGTGCATGTAACCCAGCTGAAACACGGCCTCACCAGCAAAAGCGTGGTGGACCTCTTAATTCTCCTTTAAATCCATTATATTTATTTCCCCAACTTTCTTAAGTTTTCTTCTTTTTTAAAAAAGAGTAGTAATATTTTATTGTTTTATAATTTTCATCTACATTAAGAGGGTTTTGGCTTTTTTTATCGCAACTGCAAAAATAGCTTCCAGGAAGTGTTGACATATTCCAATACTTACAGAAGCCACTTCACACACCCAACAGTGTACAGCAGTTTGAATTTACTTCTAACCAAGCAAGCCAGGATGTCCCACTTTTTTAATGGACAAAAATAGTCTTACACAGCAATATAAGAGCAGAAGAGTGTTCAGGCTGCATCTGGGCCACAGGCTGTCCGTTAGCAGCCTCCACCTAAGCAAATGCAGAGGGATGTGCTATTGTTAATTTCAGAGTCTGTGTGTTTCTCTATTCCTCAATTGGTACAATAGCTGTCAACACTCCTGTTTTGAATTTCATGTATTTGATTATCAGAAACCAATAAAAACACACAACCAGTTGAAGTGGTGCACAAAATTTTTTTTTTTTTTTTCCAAGGGGTAGCCCAAAATATGGGTTGCAGATCAGGTAAACCCATATAGCTTCAAATGGACCTATAGCACATATTTCAACTCAATAAAAACTCCAGCTGGCTAAAATGTGACTGCAATTAAAAAAAAAAAAAAAAAAAGTGTTCAAGAATAATGAGGCATTTATTTGTCAGAATGAAACATTTAGAATTCTTTCTGTAGTTTGTTGGCCCATAAACTGACCCAGGCAGCAACTTCCTATGAATCTATCAGGTATTTGGATTTTTTTATAGACTAGTGATTTTCACTAAGAAACCTCTACCATTAACATTTTCACTGCTTGTATATAACATTTGAACATAAACAGGACTTCAAAGACCTGTCAAACCTCTACTCCTTTGAGCAGCTTCCTGCTGATCTTTTCTTCCTGGTGCTGGCCCTCCCAATGGTCAGGCTCAGGACACTGCTCACAAATCATCACTGCATCCCCTTGATACCTAAAAATACATGCCAAGTTCTAATTATGCTTGACAACCCTCTAGAAATTCAGATTTCTTTCTTGCCTGCCCCAAAATCACCAGACCTGAAGTCTATTTTGGAGCGAAGCTAAGGTTTTTCTAATTAGACCTGAATCTCCACATCTCCCTTCACCCCATATACCAAGAGTGAAGACAAAGCTTGCCAGAGGGGAGTCATACCTAGACTAGTCTACCATCAGTATGGAATGAAAGAAGGTGTACTGTGCAAGGAGGAGTTTCTGTTGGAAAGAGAGACAGCTCAGACTCACAGCTTCCTCTTTAAGACTCCAAAATTCATGGATGCAGAACAATTTCTCTAGTAGAAAACACCCTTCTTTTGGGGAAAAAGACAACCCTGCTTGGACTTTGCGAATCTCCCCAGCACACAAGATCTGGCGTGCCAGGAGCTTAGGAAGCACCACTCAAAGCTGTTTGGTGCCTCTGAGAACTCCCTGGTGAATGACAATGTAAAGGATTCAATGTGTGCATCCAAATATCAACCAATTGCTGCCTATTAAAGGCTTTAAGGACAGGAAATACTTTCTAGACACAGAAACCTTTTCTAAGGGAATTGCTACCATGAAGGATGTCAGACACATAATGCCAATGCCATAACTGTCACCATACAGCAGTTTTCATTCAGAAAATATGTGATTGATGTCAAGAAAAAAAAAAATCTCCCTTTTAATTCCTCTCACCCCTCCATTTTTCTCCATGGATTTGGGAAACAGGCTTCAGGAGAAGCGTTCAGGAGTTATGCAAAATCAATTGTCTCCAGCTTTCAGAGGGTCAGAAACAGTTAAAATCTTGCCATATCATTTGTGAGCACCAAGAAAGGGGTGCAGAGCTAGCATATAGCTCCAGCACAGGTCTGGTGTCTTCACAGCCTGGTGCCCTGGCCCACTGAGTACTACAGAGCTGCCAGCATAGCCCCTTGGGAATGAGGAGCTGGTGTGTCCCAGGTATGTATAAGAATTTTTTCATGAGGAAGGATTTCAAAGCAGAAACCTGTTAGGGAAAAACGTCCTCAGTGAAGACAGAAGATTTGCTTACTTCCTGCAAGATTATTGTACTTTAGCAAACACAAGAAAACAAAATAAAAAAGTATTTTTTCCTATCCTGTTTGAGGCACATGCACAACAAAGAGCAGATGGAGCCAAGGGCATCTTACAAGACTGTGGTGAGACAAACACCAAGGAACAGGTGTTCATGGATGGCAGCAAACCCTGAGCCTTGTGGTCAGCAGCATGTCTTTGCTCCTGTAACGATGACTTCACGCTGGGACTGGGATGCTTTTCCTCACCTTCCTCAGGTTTGGGAACCCCACTGGGCATTCACTTTCCCGTGTTTAGAAATTATAATCTATTTTCCTTATTCCTATTTCCTACTTGTTTGCTTTACATTTCCATAAGCCAGAAAGCATGGCTGTATTTGTTAATTTTGATCCCAGAGAAGTTTCCCTAGAGGTGCAGGGTAGGTGGCTAAATGCTGAATGCTGCCATAGCACTGGGAGGAGCACTCCTCTTTGTAGAGAGGTTAAGATCTTGGTTAAGTTTATTTAAAAGCCTCCAGCTCCTTTTGTCAATAGGGAAAGACAGACAGCTCCAGGGGCAACCCAAACCAAGGTGGACTAAACACAATGGAGGTGAGTCTATATAATGTCTTGTAGCAGTGACCCTCCTGGTTTAGATGTGCTAGAGAGGTGGGGTTGATTCAGGCTTGAGTAACTGGCTCAGGGCTGCATCCGGGCTTTGGTTCAAGCTGGAAGCTGGCATCCAGAAGAGGGGTTGTACCCATATCCTTGAAAACTCAGACCAAGGCGTGGATGGAATCTTTACCCATTCTCTACTTTTTACTGTTACTGTTGCATTTTACAATCTCCAAGGTGACTTTCTCCCCCCCTCAGTTCCCAAGATGTGACTCCCCAAAGTGGGCTGTTTGTCCCCCTGGCAGAAAATAGAGTCACACCAGCAGCAGAGGGTGTGGGGGCAGATGCTTTTTGGGCATAAGAACTGGCAGTTTTTAGAGCCTCCAAATGAGTAGGTGACTGTGCTGAGGCTCTTTCTCCCACCACAAATCACGAAGCCAAATATCTCGGTTGCACTGCATGTCTGCAGCAATTCCTTTTCCAGTGTTGGCTAGTGTGGGAAGGGCTCTGTTGGCACACAGTTTGCCCAATCACTTGCCTGTGTGTGGTCAAACTTAAGGAGACCATGTGTTCAACTTGCACATGTGGGCAGAGCCCTTCTGCCACTTCTAGCCTGCCTGGCTCCACAAGGACATCCAGAGCACACCAAACATCATACTACCTGCAATCAGCCAAATCCTGCAGGGATGTCGGCACTTGGATAGCCCTATTCAGGGAGCAGGCAGGGTGGTAGGGCAGCAAAGAGTGGAGGTCTTGTCTGCTTCTTAGGGAAGGGGGTAAATAAGTTAGCTGAAGTTAATAGAAACAGATGAACCTATGTATCGTGTAACCTACAAAAGAAAGGCCTTTTCCAGTGAAACAGATGGATTTAAGTGCCATTTAAAGCAACTCCTGCTTTTCCCAAGAAAGCCTCACAAACTTTGAAAGTGGATTACACAAGCAGTTTATGAAACAGAGAGTCTGGCAACATATTTCCAACACCGCGGAAAGCCTTTTTAAACAAAGCTGAACAAGAGGAATCAAAACCTGTCCCTATATCCTTGAAATTCAAGCAATGTTACTGACTTAAGCTACCTGTGGCTGGGAGCTGAACTTATGTCTGAAACTGCTGCTTCTCCTTCTGTTTTTCTGCTCCCACTCTTGATAGCTCAGTCTCATGGAGACTTTTCAGGAACATTTAACAGGATGGCACCATTGTTTCTCATAAGTTGTAATGACCATCACAAAAGTGAATAGGCAAAAGGTAAAGAGATTTCAGAATAACAGTCACACAAGCAGAGGTTGTTATTGGTGTCGTGATTCTAAACTTTTCAGAGTCTAGCCACTGATTTAGCATGTACTGCCTCAGTCTCTTAGCATCTTCCTCTACATTATTTTTCTTCAGGGACCTGACCAATGAGAGCTAAGCAATAGCTGTCAGAGACTTTCTTCCTCCTTTCTTTTGAAATCATGCACTGAATACCAATTATAACCAACATGTACATTAGACCTGCAAATAGTCGAAAGTGCAGAAGACAGGTAATTCCTCATCATGTTCAGTGAAAAGGGCCTACACACAGAAAAAAGATGGAATTATTTGCTCCCTTCCAGTCAAAAAATCAAAGCAGTGAAAGTGATAAGACAGTCAGAATTTGTTAGAATAATCTGTATGAACAGAGGAAAGATTAGGTTGAATGAAATTTAAAGAGAAAAATATCCTCTTATCCTCCTCCATACAGAGCAGTACAACCACTCAGCTCCCACTGCTGCCATTTCAGAAGTGATACCTTTCAGAAGAGCCAGGGCTAGTTTTCAATACTAAGCTGATGGAAACACATGTATGCAACAGGTGAACACAAAAATGCAGAGGAAATGAAAATGTTTTTAAAAGGAAAGAAAAATTAAACCCAGGGATATAAAACAGAGTGGAGGAAACAGATGAGAGTGACGGCAAAAGGTTTCCAGCAGTGAAAGAAAGGCTGCAGTTTTGGTTTTTCTTAAACCAGTGCTTAAGAAAGTCTGGAAATGACAAAAGGACATCTTCAACTACACCAGGTTGCTCAAGGCCCCACCTAACCTGGACTGTTTCTAGGGATGGAGCATCTACCCCTCTACTCTGAGCAATCTGTGCCAGTTTTTCACTACTCTCACTGTAAAAACTTCTTCCTCATATCCAATCTAGTTCAACTCTCTTTTAGTTTAAAACCATTATCCCTTATCCTATCATAACAGGCTGTCCTAAAAATTTTGTCCTCACGTTTCTTTCAGGCCCTTTGTAAGTACTGGAAGGACATGGTAAGGTCTTTGCAGAGACTTTATTAGGTGAAGGCAAAGCACTGGGATAAACATGGGTAAGTCAGCAAAATTGGTGAAGCAAACTGTTCTCACACATTTGAAAGCAAAGTGACTAAGACATGGTTGCTGTAACAGGATGGGGCTACACTTTAAGGTATTTTCATAGAAGAACAAATTTGTATAAATTTTCAGTCTTTGCGTTTCACATTTCTCAGACCAGATTTTTGGTGGCTCTTTCTCAGATGGAGTATTTCCACAGCTTTTCTTTATCTTTCTGATCTTTCTGTTACAAACAGAAGGCAAACTGAGTGAAATAATGGTAAATAAAGAAATTGCAGGGGTATATCTCTTCTTACCTCAGTGTGGTCCCTTCTGCCTTATGCCCTAGAGACAGTAAACTGGGGCTGGACCTTTGTTATTGGTTACTGGATTTTGCCACTGCTTTGGACAAGGCTCTGACCAGCATTGCCTCCTTCCAAGAGAACAGGAACAGAGTCCTTTCAATGCCTATGTCTCATGCCATGCAATTCAGAAATGCATGCAAAAGTGCAAATATCCAACCACCATTTAAACAACCTGAAGGATGATTCCTGAGGAGGTATAGGGTAAGAGAGGAGCGTGAAGATGAGGGCAGTGCATTTTGTGAGTATAATCTTAAAGTAAATATTTGAACAACAAACTGGAATTCAGCCAGCTCAAGCATTTAATTCAAAAAGAAGTATCATAGGCATAGCTGAAGCTAGCAGCAGGGTGATGCAGAAAACTACAAAGGAAAGAAGATAAAATATGCAAGGGTATTCACAATGGATAGAGGGAGTTATGAACTCCCCTGAAGCTCAGATGAAAATAAGTTGCAGATATGTGGGTATTATTTAGTGTCTGGCTTGAAAATAAATGCTGTTGCAACGACTCTGTAAGAAGGTGTCATGGCTTAGGAAATGTATTCCCCAATTTAATGTTTCCCCCTGAAACATCCCAGACCACGCCCCTTCCCATGTTCCTCCCCGTGTATTGGCATGGAAGGAAGAATTGGAGACACAGAAAGGCAAAAATCACAGATTGAGAAAAGAACAATTTACCAGAAACAGCAACAAAATAGGAAAATTATCAGTAACGAAGCAGAAGTAATACGAGTGTACAAGAGAGAACGATTCACACACAGTGCTCACCTCACAGAACCCAGCGCTGCTGACCCTGCATTCTGCAAAACCAGAAAGAACGCTGATCCCACTCCGAACTCCTTGGTATGGTGGGAGGTTGTATCTTACAGACCTGACTGTGACCCTCCTGACCAGCAGAAAAATGAACCATGTCCTGGCCAGAACCAGGACTGCAGGGTTTGGGCAAAGTAAGGAAATGGCTGAAACTAAGGCATGGGAAGGAAGATACAGTCACAATTAGAGGTCATTTCAGCATGGTACTGGTTTTTAGACCAAAAATATAAACAACAAATGTTCCAACTGAGCATGCACAAACCATAAAAACATAAGACAAATGCTGAGGCAACAAGAAGCTCTATGAAAAAGATGACTTTATTACAAAATAAATCTATGTTTCTCTGGAGGTAGTTCTATAACATCCAGTGGTTTCAATGGAGCAGAAATTCAGGCTATTTGTTTTAGCCTGAGACTCCACACAAACAGGAGGATGTGGTTTTCATGTCAGGGAGTGATGAACAGGGAACCTCTTCCTAGAGCCAATTCACCCCATTCTTTCTAGGGAGTCAAAGAGAGCGAAACTGGCTTTTTGACAGTTGAATTGGAGAAAGTGCCAGTTTTGGGCCATAAGGATGGTGCTATTTTGTATGCTTCTCCCTTGTTTGAGAAATACGAGGCAGACAATGTTCTTTTGTTTCTGGATGGATTTAGTTGATGAGGTGATGTTAGGTCATAGGTTGGACTTGATGATCTCGAAGGTCTTTCCCAACCGATTTAATTCTGTGATTCCTTTATAGGTGTAGAAGCTTGCAGCCTTTGATGAGGAAGACAGAACAGAATCTACAACAAGCAGTTTTTTTCCCTTCCAGGTGCTCATTCAAACATTTCAGCTAACATAAAAAAAAAAAAAAAAAAAAAAAAAAAAAAAAAAAAAAAAAAAA